>SNQJ01S0190868.1:0-17374 GCA_010110895.2 Picea sitchensis | reverse complement strand
CATTTTAGTCAAAGCTAAACGCTTAGGAAATGGTGGTTTTGTTGTTTCAACAACATTGTTAGAGGATGATTGTACCTCTTCAGGTACATCATGCTCTTTTGTTTCCTCTTTATCAGAAGAGGTAACATCGGCTATGATAGGTTATACTATTCTCCCAGATCGTAAATGGATATCTTTGCATTGCGCAGGGAGAAGAGAAAATGTAGGCTGGTTATGAATATCAATGCACTGCACAACTTTATTATTGGGGTTAGGGTTAGGTTGTACATGTAGCTGGGGTCTCATCATTTGATTGTTTGGTGGAGTACCTGATGGTAAGGAGAGTGGTTGCAGAAATTTTGATTGAGGTAATTGATTTGGGAAGGGGGGTTGTTGTCCTCTCCAATTTGGATTCCATTGGTTCTGATATGGTTGTTGTTGTTGTGGAGACCAAGGAGTCCACATTGACGGATCAACAAAGGGTGGGTTATTTTTTTGCATGGGTGGGTAATTCATTTGATTTAGATATTTCATTTGATTATAGGGAGGGTAATTCATTTGATTGAAAGAAGGATAGTTATTCCAATGATTAGAAGAAATAAATGGCATGTTAGGATTCATACCTTGTCCCCGCGGTTTCCATTGCCTTCTCTGTGTCAATAGATAGACAGCTTCAACTTCTTCATCAGTTGGTTGTGATGCTGCCTTGATTCCTGGTAGAGAAGGACATTGTTGAGTTTCATGATCTTTATCAAAGATGGTGCAGATTGGATTTTTGTCCAATGGACATTCCCTTCGTGGGTGCTTATCTCTGCATTTAGAACAAAAGATGGACAGGGATGCTTCTGCTTCTGCTTGCTTCTTTTGAATTTGCAGGGTCTCAATTTGTGAGGCAAAAGAGCTTAACATTTCAGTCTTAAAACCTTCAAGTAAATTACCTATTTCGGCTCTTGTTGCTCCCCCACTGGCTGATTTTTGGACTCTTGAAAATGTGGTGTCCTTGCTATTTGATCTATTTCTTGAAGCTCCTCTTGAACATCTTTTACATAGGTTAACAATTTCATCGTATGATTCCTTAGATATGTCCCCTTTTCCAAGCATATTCAACATATCTAGATAGTCATCCCTTACTCCTTTTAATAATATAGTTTTAAGAATATCTTTACTTACATTGGGGTGACTAGATCTTTGTAGATTATACTTTAGCCTTTCTACAAAGTCCTCCAGATTTTCATCCTCTTTCTGCATCATATTAAATAGTTCCTCCCTTTTTTCTCTTGTTCGGCAATAGTCCTGGTATTTATTCAGGAATTTCTATTTCATTTGGTCCCATGTTGTGATTACATGGCCTCCAAGACTCATGAACCATCTTAGTGCATTTCCTTTCAATGTTGCTGGAAATAGCTTTAATTTTTTAGCATTGGAAATGTAATCATAACTTCTGCATAAGATATCAAACTCAAAAAGGAATTCATCAGGATCCTCTGAAGACAAACCATGAAAGTTAGGTAGTGCTGAGAGTGGAATTTTCTTCATGGGGGCTACCCCTCTAGGAAGATCACCATTAGGAAATCCTAATGTGGAGAAAGAGTTTTCATCATTTACCTCTCCTTCAGGACCTGCCTGTTCTTCATGATGTAATTCTTCATTGTACTCAAGCATGTTTTCTTCTGTCTGCTCATCTGTTGTGCTTGCTCTGTCCTCAATGTTTCCTGCTAGTTTCTCAACTGTCTCAGGACTCCAAACTTCTTTCCCCGTTTCAAAGATTGCTTGAAATGAAGGCTGGGATTTTGGTTTCCGAGAGTTTGGTCATTGAGCAACAGATTCAGACTTTGATATAATCTCATCGATATAATTCTTTCTTCCTCCTCTTCCTCTTCCCTTGCCACCTGTAGGGTCAATGTCTTTGGGGTCTCCGCGTCCTCTCATGCAATCTTTGTATCTGAAAAATCATAAGTTCTTTTGAAATCCACAATTACTTTCCCCGGCAACAGCGCCAAAATGTTGGTCACTATAATTGCCTATTTAACTAAACAATCAAGTGCTACATAAATTGTCAACCCAGGGAAGTCGGTTTATTTCAAAGGTAATCATGCACTATATATGCACAATCTCAAAACCAACCTAGAGTTGTAGTAAAAACATATTAATCACACTTTCCTTGAACAAACTGAATTTCTAACTTGAATTACAGGAAAGCAATCTACCTATTACAGAGTTCAATGTTTAAAGAAATAATTGTCCAAAGAATCCTGGATTACATTAAGAAAATAACAACCTGGAAAAGAAATCTTTCAGGACACTGCAAAAGGAAAGACCAACTATTCTGTAACTAGAGAACAAGACCCTATTCCCAAAGCAGGAATCTTCAGCACCTGTTTTCGATCATCACACTTTTACGAACTCATTACTAATCGAAATGATTGACACACACTGAAGGCTAGGTAACTCTTAACAGAGAACAAGCCCTATTCCCCAAGTAGGAATCTTCAGCACCTGTTTCTGATTAGCACACTTTCATGAACTCATTACTAATTGAAATAATTGACACACACTGAAGGCTAACTATCTCTTAACAGGGAACATGACCCTATTCCCCAAGCATGAATCTTCAGCACCTGTCCCTGATTATTACTCCTTCATAAATTCACCAAACATGATTTCTAACTAGAATTATTAACAATTACCCAAGCATTAATCACATGAAAACAATGTAACAATCAGTAAAGCAGAGTTTAGTAAAGTAGTGTTTCAGCAAAATAGAGTTCAGTAAAGTAGTGTTTCAGCAAAATAGAATTTAATCAAGGCATGAACAAAAATAACACTAACACACTACAAAGCTAATATGTGAATCTTGTGAAGAAGGTTGGCCCTCTCTTCTCACAAGATTCTCCTGAACGAAAGGAACTAGAGAGAAATGCTTAGAACAATATTTTCTTCATCTGTCAACTGTATCATATTACAATCTGAAGTAAAACACGTCCTTCTCTGTAAAATCCTTTCTTAGCTCAAAAGAAGGTCCTCTCTAATGATGATTTCCTCTTATTTAAAGAGGAGAATCCCCTTGATACGATTTGATCATCCAATTACATGTGTACATCTGAGTCTTATTATTAGTTAGATAGACTTTCTATACTGGAATAGGATATCCTAGTCTCCCGCAACATAATGCTATTACAGTGCTGAGTGAGGTGTTGCTGTTGCAGCTAGAGTAATAGCTTCTTTATTTGTCTTCTTGTTACTGTTGTTGTATGATGTTTCAGCATCGCAAATCGTGGGCTGTTTCAGCCACGGGATTTGTGTTCTGATTGTTTCAGCAACTTGGTCTCAGGCAATAGCGATGGTTAATGCTAGCTCAAGGTGCGGCTATTATGGTCAATGTAACAGTTTTGTGTTGCTATTTCAGCATCGTAGACCACAGAGGGTGTAACAACTTCTTCTGTGTGAGTTGTTGTTTCAGCATCGTAGACCACGGATTGTGTAACAACTTCTTCTGTGTGAGTTTTTGTTTCAGCATCGTTGACCACAGACTGTGTAACAACTTCTTCTGTGTGAGTTGTTGTTTCAGCATTGTTCTATGTGAGTTGTTTTTTTAGCATCGTAGACCACAAAGAGTGTAGCAGCTTCTTTTGTGTGAGTTGTTATTTCAGCATTGTAGTCCACAGACTGTTTCAGCCATAGGGGTTGCATGCTTTAACTGTTTCAGCAACAGGCCTCAATGCTAATCTGCAGTTTGAACTGTTTCATCACTTATACATTTTTGATCAATGGTTAAGTACGATAGTAATGTAAAATTATATGCAACACAGATTAAACATATAGTAAAGAGAAGAGACGTTTTATACCTTTGGAAAGATAGGGTAAGGTGATAATGTGAGTTTAAATGTGAGTGAAACAAGGGTGTAAAGGTAGCAAAAAGTGTGAGTAAAAAGGTACATTGTAGTGTCCTAACATTATGCAAAAGTGGTTTCTACAAACTGCCTTTTGCCCAATGTATCTCTACGCGATGATGCAGTTCTTACTAAGCTCTCAAAACTTGGGTCTTGTCTAATAATTGTCATGGCGGCAACAACAAGAAATCAGAAAAGATAATTATGATATATTTATTGAACCGAAATAGTTCATATTTCTCATGGATTGTTGATTAGTTAACCTAATAAGTTTTAATGGCTGCATATTTTGCAGAATTAACAACAACTAGATCAGATCAAATTAGTACCGAATCCATAGGAATGGAAGAGACACGGGGAAATTACAGTCAACAAGATGAGAGCATAAGGATGAATGTCCATTTGGACATTGAATGAACAAAATCCAATGGACATGGAGAGGAAAGGGATGAAAACATGAATATGGTAGAGACCATTAAAAATTTGCAAAAGGATGTCCAAAGCCATAACGCTGATAATGAAAGGCTTATGAGTGCCAAATATCATCACGATGACTTCAACATGAAGTTATTGAAAAGTTTGAATAGAATAGAAAAGAATTTGGAAAAAGGAAGTGTCTCAAGCAAATCTGGAAGTCACAAACCTTCGGATGAGAAAAAGAAATCAGGAAGTGTTAGGAGACACCACCATCACTCCCCAAATCATTCCAATAAAAGAGCAGGTAGCAACACAAGTTCATCCCCTGTCAGACAGCATAATAGGTATGGGGTGGATGAGCTATGAGGAGAAATGAACAAAATCAAACCTCCTACATTTGATGGTGAGCACAAGAAGGATGAAGATGCAGAAACATGGTTGCTAGGCATGAGAAAGTATTTTCAATTACACAATTATTCTTCTCATGCAGAGGGTAGAATTTCCATCTATCAACTCAAAGGAAAGGCATCCATGTGGTGGGATCATCTTGTGTAGGTACAACACATTAAAGAGAAGAGCATTACTTGGAGGGAATTTAAGAACTATTTTGAGAAGAAATATTTGACTAAGATATATTATGACAAGAAAATGAAAGAGTTATTTGAACTCAAGCTCAGAAGCATGACCATAGATGAATATGAAAGAAGATTCCTAGAACTGCTGAAGTATGTCTCTTTCATCAAGGGTGAGACAGTTAAAATTCAAAGGTATTTTAGTGGATTTCCAACGTTCATCAGTGACAAAATATAGTATCATGATCCCAAGACATTGGAAGAGACCATAAGGCGAGATAAATGTCTATATGATCAGTAGAAAGCAAGGCCAAATTTCCAAAAAGCTTGGGAAGACAAAAAGAAATTCAAGGTGGATCAGAGGAAGAAAGGATTTAAACCACCATTCTTCAGAAATAGTCCATAGGGACCACAAATTCCTAAAGAGCCCAAAATGATAGAGGCAGAAGGCCAAAGGCCAAGGAAACCACCTATTCAATGTTGGAGTTGTAAAGGAGATCATAGATTCAGAGATTATCCTCACATAGGTGAAAAAGGAAGGACTATTTATAATGTACAACAAGCTGAAAAAGTGGAGGACATGGGCATAAATGTGTCAAGGATCTATGCAGCCCTGGATAACAAGAAAACACAATATCATTCACACATGATTGAAGTGGAAGGTATGATTAGCAACCAAACCATTGCTATTTTAATTGATTCAGGAGCTAGTCATAGTTATATAGATCCTAAGATGGTAGAAAGTTTACAATTGCCAAGAAGCAAGCATGGAAAATATTGGTTGGTACAACTGGCTATAGGAACTAAAAGAAGAGTTAATGAGATGGTTAAGTCATGTTTCATGGACATGAACGGACTGCACACCAAGGAAGATTTGAACATCTTACCTTTAGGTTCCTATGACTGTTTAATTGGGATGGATTGGTTGGACCCACATCATGCTCTATTGGACTATAATAACAAAGAATTCACTTGCTAGGATGGAGAAGGGAACCAAAGGAAAGTGCAGGGAATTCCTAGGGCAATAACTGTTAGAGAAATTTCAGCATTGTAGCTGAAGAAATGTTATAGAAGAGGATGTCAAATATTTGCAGCTCATATGGAGGAGACACCTAAAGACAAGGTGCCAAATTTGGAGGATTATGCAGTCCTGAAAGAGTTTGAAGATGTATTCAAGGAAGTGCCAAGACTACCCCCAAAGAGAGATATTTTTTTTTCTATAAATTTAACACGAGGAGCAATTCCCGTGCCAAAGATTCGTTACAGAATGAGTACACCAGAATCGAAGTAGTTGCAAATGCAGTTTGAAAAACTTCTGAAAAAGGGGTATATGTGCCCAAGTGTATCACCTTGGGGTGCCCCAGTCTTGTTTGTGAAAAAGAAAGATGGAATGTTAATATTGTGCATTGATTTCAGACAGTTGAATAAAGTGTCTATAAATAACAAGTATCCTCTGCGAAGGATCGATGATATTTTTGATCAATTGAAGGATGCAAAGATCTTTTCAAAGATAGATCTCAGATTGGGATACCATCAGGTAAGAGTTAAGGAGGAAGATATCAACAAGACCTCCTTCAGGACAAGGTATGGTCATTATGAGTTCACAGTGGTGCCATTTGGGTTGTCAAACGCACCAACTGTTTTCATGTGCTTAATGAATGGTGTTTTCCGAGAATATTTAGACAAGTTTGTCATTGTATTTTTGGATGACATTCTTATATACTCTAAGTCATAGGAAGAGAATGAACATCATTTGAGGATGGTGTTGCAAGTATTAAGGGAGCATCAGATGTATGCCAAATTGAGCAAGTGCTCATTTTATCAGAAACAAATTCATTATTTGGGGTATATCGTCACAAAGGATGGGATAACAGTGGATATTGAGAAGATAGAAGCCATTAGAGAATGGTCAACACCAAAGAAAGTGACAGAGATCAGATCATTCATGGGACTTGCAGGCTACTACATGAGATTCAATGGAGGATTATCAAAGATAGCACACCCAATCATTTCATTGCAAAGAAAGGGTATGAAGTTTCAGTGGACGTCGGATTGCAAAAGGAGTTTCCAACATTTGAAAAAATTATTGACAAGTGCTCCAATACTAAGGATTACAGACCCAAGTGAAGATTTCATTGTATGCACAGATGCATGTAATGAAGGACTTGGTGGAGTCCTCAGTCAAAATGGATTTGTGATATGTTATGAATTAAGGAAGTTGAAGGAGCATGAAAGAAAATATGCCACTCATGATTTGGAGTTGGAAGCCATAGTGCATGCCCTGTGGAAATGGAGACACTACCTCATGGGGAAAAGGTTTGAGCTAAGAACATACCACAATGGTTTGAAATATTTATTTGATCAGCCAAATCTAAATGCTAGGCAAAGCAGATGGTTAGAATTTCTAAGAGAATATGACTTTGATATAAAGCATATCAAGGGGAAATAAAATAAAGTGGCTGATGCATTTAGCAGGAGGGTGCATGAACTACGTGCTACAACCATCAACATGTACTAGAATGATGTTAAAAGAAAAATTATGGAGATTGCAAATACAGACCTACAATACAAAGAATTGATAGAAAAATTACAGCAGGGTAAGACACCACAGAAGATGGATATTTATAAGTTGGGAGTAGATGGAATACTGTTGCACAAGAGCATAATTTTTGTACCAAATGTCCAGGACTTGAAACGTATAATTTTGCATGAGATGCATAATGTTCCTTATGCAGGGCACCCTGGATATCAGAAAACTATAACAATGGTCAAGAGCCAATAATTTTGTCTAGGTATGAAGAGAGAGATAGCAGAATACATCGCAAGATGTATGGAATGCCGGAAAGTTAAAGTAGAACATAAGCACCCAGTAGGATTTCTGCAACCTTTGCCCATTCCTGAATGGAAGTGGGAAGTGGTGACAATGGATTTTATTATGGGATTGCACATAACATGCAAGCTACATGATTTGATTATGGTGGTGGTGGAAAAGATTACAAAAGTTTCCCATTTTATTCCACTAAAAACTACTCACAAGGCAACATATGTCGTTGATATTTTCATGAAGGAAGTGGCACGATTGCACAGAATTCCTAAAATGATTGTGTCTGACAGAGACCCGAAATTCACCTTGAATTTTTGGAAAGGATTGTTCAAAGGATTCATAACGAATTTGAACTTTAGTACAACTTACCATCCTGAGTCTGATGGACAGACAGAGAGGGTGAATAGAGTGATAAAAGATATGTTGAGAATGTATGTGATGGATAAACCATCAAAATGGGAAGACTACCTACATTTAGTAGAATTCACTTAAAACAATGGGTATCAGGCATCATTGAAGATGAGCCCATTTGAAGCACTTTACGGAAGAAGGCGCAATACTCTAGTAAGTTGGGATAACCCAACTGATAGAACAATAGTCTGGCCAGAGTTGCTCAAGGAGATGGAGGACCAAATGTTAAAAATTAAGAAGAATTTGAAAGCTACCCAAGACAGACATAAACGTTATGCTGATAAAAATAGAATACATAGAGAATTCAAAGTGGGTGATCATGTTTTCCTGAAAGTGAAAGCTAACAAGAGTTCCCTGAAGTTGGGAAGCTGCGCCAAGTTGGCAGCCAGATTTTGTGGACCATTTGAAATCCTAGAGAGGATTGGTCAAGTTGCTTATATGATTGCATTGCCTACATCTATGTCTGTTCATAATGTATTCCATGTATCATTTCTAAAGAAATACATACCTGATGCTGATCATATTATTGATTGGAATGTTATTCAGGTGGAGCAAGAAGGCGCTTTTCAAGTGCATTCGGTGCGCATTTTGGACCGAAAAATCAAACAACTCCGGAATCGAGCCATAGGGATTGTAAAGGTCCAATGGACCTGGTATGGTCCTGAAGATGCTACTTGGGAGCATGAGGGTGCAATGCGGGCAGAATACCCACATCTTTTTGAAAAAAGTTGAAAATTTTGTTGTATATGGGTACATGATGCACTGAGGATAGTGCATAAATAAGGGGAGGGAATTGTAATATCCCTCGGCCAAACCCAAATGCAAATGTAATCCAAGTATATTTAAGATAGTGAGTTGTTTAGACATCATTTTTTTTTAATACACCTTTCATGGCATGGTGCGTGCATACACTGCGCAGTAAAGTGATGTAGTGTGCACATTTCTAGATACCGCACATAGTAACTAAAGAGCATGCAACCTTGAGGTTAGCGGATACCGCACGTAGTAACTAAAGTGCGTGCAATATTAAGGTCAACGAACCTTTATGTGATATGCATTATAGGCTGGTGAGCCAGTATTATAAGCCGGAATGCTTATGTTTTGGAATTAGGCCAGAGCGCCTAGATGTTAAAGGTCAATGCACCTATTTTGTATATGTCTCATGATTAATATAAAATACATTGGTGCACACAGACTGACTACGATAAAAGAGAAGGGGGACTAGATTCCACCAAATAGGGATAGGGAGGGCCTAAAGTTAAGAATAAGGCTAAGCTAGAGAGCTTAAAGCCGAAAATAAATATTATATTAATATTTCTTAAAAACATAAAGTACAGATAATTAATTTATCCTAATTCCTAAAGTAGGGGACAAGTGTATCAGAGTAGCTTCCAACATGACAAGTGTCAAGTTTGAGACATGCATACTTATTTCCAAGACTTAGTTCCTTTGGGGGGGATCGACCATTGTGGGGGGGAAGAGAGGGGTGGAAGAATTGTTGAAAATCTTACCATTTTTCCTTCGACCAGAGAACCAATATTCGAGAATACATTCCGTCAGTCCTTGAGCTATCCTCGTATATTGCTACCACCGTACCCAGACCAAATCGATAACCATTCCTGTTGGTGTACCTATCAACTTGGGAGTGGGATTGAAGAGGCGGGTTGTCAAGCCCGTGAGAAATTCTATGAGTGAGAGAATAGCTGGGGATCGATTTCATGAAGGTTCTAAACTACGGCTACAACGCTCTGAGACTTCTGGTCCGGCCTGTAGCTGAAGCCCTGGAAGGGAAGTGGAGCAACCGAAGGACTGTTGATCAGAGAAGGGGCACACTTCCTTGGGTGGGACATGCATGTGGGGAAGGAGAGGTTGTAGGATGTGGTTGAGTGAACACCTGAGAGGGAGTCTTTCCAGTTGACCGCGTACCTTTAGCCTGGTTAGGAATCCCTTACCCAGGTGGAGTCTAGTCCCAGCTCGGGGGTGACTCACTGTTGAGAGTGATGAACAATGTAGTCTAAGGCTAGGAGGTTCATGGATGGTCTGCACACAGTTGGTGACATTCCTACCAAGATAAGTACTGGTTATGTGATGAATTTACATGTTGCATTATCATTTATGTGTTATTTTATGGGTTTTTTGCATGTGTGGTCATAACTGTCCATATGTTTAAGGGTATACACTTGTGTACGTTGCATGTCTGTGTTTACTATTAATTCAGACTAAAAATCGTATATTTATAGAATGCAACTATTTGTTTATGATTTATATGTGAAGCTTCCGCTAGAGCATTGTATGTATATGTTTTATTGCATGCAGTTCAAGATGTATGTATGCATGTGTGTGTATATATATATATGTATTTGAAGAGAAACGTTATGTGACATAGCTCAATTGAATACTAGGGTGTTACAATATGTTGTCAGAACTAAGTTAAGTGTTTGAGTAGTGACATTTCTCGGCCTGTTGGTGGTCGGGGGTATGTTACAAGCAGGTTCGAGGAAAGATCAATAAGTTTGTATGCCTTCACACCGTCGGGGTATCCAACAAAAATACACTCAATTCTTTGTGGATCAAGTTCCTTTCTCTTTTCAGAGGGAATCCAGGCCCATGCACGTGAACCAAAAATATGAAAGTGGGTCACTTCTAGTTTGAGGTCGCCCTAAGCATCGTAGGGGGTCTGATCCTTGAAAGATATAAGGGGAGATCTATTTTGGATGTGTGTTGCACAATTAAGTTCTTCGGCCCATATTCTCTGTGCTAGTGACTTTGTATGTAGCATGCAACATGCCATCTCTTTTAGAGATATTTTGTTCGCTCAACAACTCCGTTTTGCTACAGAGTATAGGGAATTGTGTGCTGCAACTGAATCCCTGCCTCATGACGAAGATTTTGGATCTCATGATTGACATACACTCCCCCATTATCAGTTCGAATAACTTTGATTTTCTTTCCTAACCGTGTCTCGACCAGGGCTTTGAAATCTTTGAGGTGTTGAAAGACCTGAAATTTTTTCCTGAGAAAGTAAATCCATGTAAAACATGAGAAATCATAAAAAAAAATGAGAACAAACTTCGCTTTTTTGATAGATGGATGCGGAAAAGGACCCATGAGGTCACTATGGATCAGATCTAAAGGAGAGGAAACTCTCTGAGTCTTTCCTTTGTCGAATTTCTCTTGAGGGTGTTTTCCAACAACACATCCCTCACAGACTCCTTTGGAGAAATGGATGTCTGGTAGACCATCAACCAATATTTTCCTGCTAAACTGTTTCATATATCTGAAATTAAAATTGCCAAACCTTTCGTGTCATATCCTACTACTTTCATCAGCATGGGTAAGTAATAAAGAAGAATCTGGTTCAATAAATTCAAAAAAGTATACAATCTAGATTGATTATTTACCTCACCGGTAGCAACCCTGGAATTGGTTAGCATGTCATACATGTCCACTGCATTTGGTGTGAATATAAAGTTATTTTTGGTGCTGTAATTTGTCATCTGATACATGGAGAGAAGATTGTCGAAAATTTTGGGAATGTGCATCACATTCTCGAAGCTTTTGTTGGTGAGTTCAATCCTTCATTTTCCGATGACCTGGACTGGAGAGTTTCCCCCCATCAGAATACGAGGAAATTTGCATGCATCTAATGAAGAATATACTATTTTTTTGGCAGCTATTTGATGTGATGTTCTTGAATCTACGATCCAAGCATCGAGAGAGAAGTTGATGGAAATCAAGGCATGGCTAGAATTTCCTTTCTTGGGATTCTGATATTCTGGATTCTTCTTATTGGAACCCTCAGGAATGCGATCTCCAAGGTTGTTTTGATGAAGTATTTGAGTCATTAGATCTATTTTTTTCTGCATGCATGCATATTTTGGATGGAATTGTTTATGGAAGTACGTGCATTTCTCCCCTTTTCTCCCCTTTCCACCTTTGGATCCAGAAGCATCGGTGAAGGGTTTTGAGTACCCTTCCTTCTTCATATTTGAATGAGATTTAATTTTGTCTTTATCTATAGTTTTTTGATATTGATAGCTTCCATCTTGCACAGTTAGTGAATGCGCCTTTGGGCCTTTGATTTTTCCCATGTTGATGAGCTTGGTCTTCCCTTGTCTCAGGGATTCGATAAAGTCCTCAAGAGAAGGCATATTCCAGGTGTCTCCAGAGGTGAATTTGACTAAATGGAATGTTTATATGAACATAGAGAATCCAGGACCAAGTTTGGAGAGAATGGCGAGAACCATTTTTTTCTCCTCCTCATATTTATCAACCCTGCAAGCTTTGAGTTGCAACAATAAATCCTTGAATTTTGTAAAGAAATATTGGATATTGTCTAAGATTTTTGGATCCAATGTGAGAAATTACACCTCCACCATGTGTCCCCTCATCTCATCCTATTTTCCAAAGATCCCTTCCGAGGTGGTCCAAGATTCATTGGGGGTTTTATAGGAAGATATGTGAAAAAGGAGATCGAGAGAAATAAGACTGCAAATCGTTCTGAATGCTTCATCCATTCATTTAGATATTTGGATTTTTCTATGGCTGATGTTGGTTCTATGTATGTATTCAAGGTTAACTTGTACAATCCTCTAGTTTGGATATGTATGACTATTTTCTCCTTCCATGCAAAGTAATTGTAAGGTGTAAGAATGAATTCTTTTGGGAAATCCATCTTTTCGTTGTCTTCAATCTTTTGTACCTGAAAAATTTTTGGTGTACCTTTTTCTTAGCAATCCATTGGATCTGATACCATGTAAATGTGTTGAACTTGCACAAAATAGATCTATCTAGAAAATACCACACACATTTACAAAGAGAAATTGAGAAAGAAGAAGCAAAAGAGAAAACTTATGGAAGAATTCTCATTAACCGTAATGAATAATGAATAATTTACACATGATATACTTTGTATAAATCAATCAATGAGCACTGGAGAAGAACTAATGTGCCATAATGGTGGTCTAGAGTGATTTGGACACACACCAATAGTTACGGGAGTGAACTGCCACCTGGTCTAATCTCTCAGGTAGTTACGAAAGTGAACTACCACCTAGATGAGTTAACTAGTCAACCAATCTTCAATTAACTTACTGAAACATAATGTAATGAGGAGTATATAAATGAATCAATGGTAATGTGATAGTATGGTGATGAAACCAAGGCTAATGTGCATTATCATGGTGATGATCCCAATGTTGCATGGTGACAAAACCAATGCAATATCTAGACTCAACTCAACTAGTCAAACTGAAGTGTCAACTGAAGAGAATATTCTCCCCTAAAATTTAGGAGACTAAATAATGACCAATAAACATAGGAAAAACCTTAGGACTTGTTGGAACACACACAATTTTTAACCTTTGATCTTTATATTTTTCACCTCTTAGAAATAAAATTTTACCCAAAAAGAGCAAAAACTTAGAAAATTGCATTTTAATTTTAAATCAAATTCATTGGTTGTTATTTAGTAATAAGGTGCTTGCAAGATATGCCATTGATGAGTTTCCTTAATTTGATCGAACAATCCTAATGATCTCTGAAGTTTTGGAGCTGCCTGAGTTTTAAAGAGTAAGTCTCTAACGGTCGCTTCAGAGCTCCACGCTTTAAATGTTCCAACAAGTCTAAACAGTAAAAACCCTGAAACTCCGAAGCACGATGACAAAAACTCATGATAAATCCTAAATAACTCACAAACATGAGTCATATGACACATGTCTTTTAAATTCTTCATGGGATGACACATGGCACTTATTTTTGCCATTTCCGTTGGATGATTCACACGTTTTCGAGTGACACGTGGCACCTATATTTTCTTGACACATCATCCAGAATGATGTCATCCTTGCCACGTCACTCTGAGAGATGACCCTTTGAGAGTTTAACAAAGAGTGAGTTCACAAATCACTAAAGTATCAAAATGCCAAAGTATTGGACATTTCAAAAAGTAAAAAGGAGTTAATAAAACATTTAATAATGAAGGTTAATCGCGATTAAGAGTTAATTAATTACTTCGCAGTTTCAGATTTCTGAAAGTTTCCCTTGTGTTATATTCAGAACCTACGAAGTCCGAACTTTCAAAACACTTGAATTTAATAAAATTCTTTAAACATGATTAATTACGATTTAAAAGTGATTACTCAGAGATTAACTCCTCCGCGAATTCAGATTTTAGGAGATTTCCACCCTGTCACATCCAAAACTCCCGAACGCAAACTGTCGAAGTATTGATGGAATTTATGATCAATTAAGGATAATGATTCCAAATGAGGATTATGAATCACCATGTAATGAATTTCAGTAAGGTTAATAAATTCTTTGTCAGTAAGGCTATGCGAAGATCAATAATGTTTTTTGAATAAAAGCACTTCGAATTTCAAAGTCATTTCCACCATTTGCAATTAGCAGTTTTTATCCAGTGTAGAACTCATAGACTTCTCCTGTAACAGGTAAGCTTATTCTATTTCCTTGAGGATCATGGAACCGTGGAAAATTTCAAAGAATCATGATCCATCGAGTGATGATTCATACCCAAACATAAATGTTTTATCAGACACTACTCCGCGAGTCGCGGACCCCATTAAAACTTGGATGCAGGTTTTTGAGGTCCTAGAGCATGAAATCATTAACTGTCCAGACGACTCTGTCGAAGAAGACAACTAATATTATACAACTAATCTTATACATGTAGCACAGTCAGATATGCATAAGATAGTTGCACGACCAAGAATCATACCTTACAACGATATGATAAATTGGGCCTTGGAACACGTCGACATCCAAACCAAGAGCATCATCAATCACCAACAGGTCATCGTCGTCTCTTTCCGACCAGAACATATAAAAGTAATGTACAAACTTTCCCCTACACCTAAATACACTTACAATGCCACATTCCTTCTAGAGTTTGAGAGAAAAGAATGCACCCAATACGCTAGGAGTGATCATGATATAATCAAGACCTGGTGGTGACATCTAAAGAAATTCAGAGTGGACGCTCATGGTACATATGCCACAACATCTTTAGATTCTTATATGTTGGATGTAGCCATAATGTTCTGTTTCCTATTAAGGAAGAAGAACCCTACACATTTGTCATTTGAGTGGGTAGCCATCATGAATGAGGTAGCTAAGGGTTACACTTTTAATTGGGCCAAAATGCTGTCGGATAATTTGGCCAAGGAAATCACTGATTATAAATCAAAAAAATCAAAAGGGAAGCCTTCCCCTTTTTACATGTCATCATATGTTATGGATTCCATTTATTTGATGACCCCTTTCCCCCTGATGAATTGGATTTGGACCCCAACTAGTTCTGAGCCAATTCATTTTTATCACTCCAATTTATGGGAGGAGAACACCAAATATTTATTCTATGAAATCTATCACAATTTCATAGTGCCTGTTCATATGGCCATTTATGGTCACCTGTCTCCCTGAATTTCAGAAAGGATTACGGGGAACCTAGGCAAGCTTGTAGACTAGTTCATTGAGGAGAATTCATTCTATATTAGAGTATTCAGTTGTTATGTTCCTTCTCATTCTCTCCCACAGTTCTTACCTGATAGGATGGTGTGCAGAGAAGTGGTGTACCAGACAGTAGCAAGAGGTATCAACAAGGAGTTGAAAGCAGCTCAGAAAAAGGTTTGGCGACTTTCCTCATTCAAGTTGGCATGTTCACATTGTTAGATTTTGGTCACTCCAAATTCGAGGATGTGACCCCACATGATGTCAAATTAGTTAACATGAAATTCAAGAAGCATGATCCACACAATATAGTGGAAACACATCTGGCCCAATTTAACATGAAGCGATACATACATTAGAATTCCCCTTATGATGAAATTTTTAGAGGAGTTAGATATTATGATGAATTCCGAAGAAGATTCCAAACCCTACCCTCAGACCAACAAGATGGTTTCATTAGCTTTGAAAAACACAGGAAAAATAGTTTACCCAAGATATTGCATGGAGAGTCAAATCTCACGCCTCCTTCACAAGAAGCCAGACCTATAGGATCTGAGCCAAGTTCCTCCACTAAGAACAAATATGAGGAAGTCCCTAAAGGTCCAAAAGTGTTATTTCATGATATAAGAGTGTCACTAGTAGGACTGAAGGATCCACAAGTGTTAGCTCGGTTCGAAGCCTTCATGAATCTGGGACAAGTGATCCCTCATTCAACACCAACTACTCCTGCTAGCACCCTGAATAGAGAAAGACAAGCACCTTCCACCAAAATTGGTTCGCTTGTCACATCATTAACCCCTTTACAAACCAGTGTCGGAAATCCTAGTTCTGAACTTACTTTTGTAGGTGATATTACTCCCATCTTGCCCGAATAAATTCCTCCCTCAGACTTCTTTTTTAGCAAGAAATGAAAGGCCATCATGAAAAGAGAATCTCACCAATAGGATGGAGTTATTACTAAAAGGAAAAGACTGGTGTATGACGGGAAACACCATGATAGTCCAGAGTTTGCAAAAGAAGTTGTAGGTTCATTGGGAAATTTTTCCACTGCCAATCAATGGTCAGTGGACAATATGACCAAACAAATGAAACAAAAGTACCTCTTTGTAGAACAATTGAAAAGTCAGATATATACTACAGAGAAGACTATCAAAAGCAGGATGAACCAGGACTTTGAGAAAATCAAGGCTAATCATCAACACCAAATTAATAAGCTACATGATAACCTTCAGGTGCTCTACCAGAGTTCATAGACCAACCAAGTTCTGATCAGTCAATGTGACAAGTTGATAAAGAAACTGTAGGCTAGATTAACCCTAACAGAGAACACAACGATAGACATTTCGGCCTTCAAAACTCAAGCATCGGAAATCAATGAGAGGATGGAAGTTTCCCAGCAAGAACTCTATCTAAAAGAAGATGCTATTCATAAATGCTATCAGGTAGTAGACCTTTCCCTAAAATATATCTATCTCAAGGAAAAAGAGGCATGCTTAGCCTGGTCTAAGTTTCAAGAAGTTCTCATATTGATGCAGAGAGAAAATTCCTCTGATCTTCCTCTTCTCTCTCATTTTGAACAAGTAAGAGGTGAAATGGCCCTAAAATCCTAGGAAACAAATATGGAAGAAGGAAAGAAAATTTCCAGAGATGTGAAAGAGGCTTGTCTATAGGCATTGTCTTCATTAAATAAAAATTTGATTGAATTTGAAGGAAATAGTATCTCAGAAGCCTTGGGGCAGATCGAAATAGAAATGAACCAACAAAGCTCCAGAAAGATCAAGGAAGATACTCAGGAAACCATCCAAGAGATGATC
>SNQJ01S0190866.1:6775-17998 GCA_010110895.2 Picea sitchensis | reverse complement strand
TTATTACTCATTGATAAATTTTACTTGCGTAAGTGTTGAGAAAATTTGGAATAATTCTTCTTTTATAAACCTGGTAGAAATTGCTGTACATTTGGTAGGATTTGGTAGAATTTTTAGACGTTAATTTAAAACCAGTCATTACAAATAACAACATTGCACTGTGAAGGAAACTTTCTTTCTGGCACAAGAACAATAAGATTTCCCACAACAATGCACAATGAAGGAAAGTTAGTGCATGATTGTTTTCTGTCTAGCACCAGCACAAGCGCATTGCCACCAACAACATTGCACCATGAAGGAAAGCTAACATCTGTTAGCTATCCTTCTTGCACAAGCACAGGTGCATTTCCAACAATAATATTCCACTATGAAGGTAAGTTAACGCATGTTATATTTCCTTCTAGCACAAGCACAAGGGCATTGCCAACAACAACATTGCAATGTGAATGAAAACTAGCACATGTTAGTTTTCCTTCTAATACAAACACAAATGAAATCTAGCACATGCTAGCATTCCTTCTAGTATAAGCACAAGTGCATTGCCAAGAAATACATTGCATCGTAAAGAAAATATAGCACCTACTAGATTTCCTTCTAGCATAAATAGAGGCGGATTTCCAACAACAATATTGCACCATGAAAGAAAGCTAACACATGTTAGTTTTCCTTCTAGCAGAAGCACAAGCACAATGCCAACAACAATATTGCACCATGAAAGAAAGATAGCACCTACAAGATTTCCTTCTAACTCTTTTCCAACAACAACATTGCACCATCGAGAAAAACTTTCCTTTCAGCACAAGAACAACAACATTGCACAATGAAGCAAAGCTAGACCAAGCTAGCTTTGCTTCTAACACAAGCACAAGTGAATTACCAACAACAGTGCATCATGAAAGAATGCTAGCACATGCTAGTTTTTCTTCTTGTGCAAACAACATCGTATTTCCAAGAACAACATTCCGCTATCAAAGAAAGATAACACACACTAGTTATCATTATAGCATAACCACAAGCGCATTACCAACAACAAAATTACACTATGAAGGAAAGCTAACATGTGCCATCTTTCCTTCTAGTACAAGCACAAGTGCATTGCCAAGAAATATATTACTCATGAATGAAAGCTAGCATCTGCTACTTTTCCCTTGGTTTTCCTTATAACATAAGCACAAGCATATTGTCAACAACAATACTGCACCATGAAGGAAAACTAGCCCCTAGTTTTCCTTCCAAACCATTGCCAACAACATCATTGCATTATGAAGGAACGCTTTCCTTCTAGCACAAAAACAACAACATTTCACAATGACATAATACTTCTACAAATTAGTTTTCCTTCTAGCACAAGCACAAGCAGAAGCACGTGTTAGCTTTCCCTCTTGCAAAAGCACAAGCACATCTCAAACAACATCATTCCACCATGAAGGAAAGCTAGTGCATGCTAACTTTCCCTCTTGAACAAGCACAACACATCTCAAACAACATCATACCACCGTGGAAAAAAGCTAACACGTGTTAACTTTCCCTCTTGCATAAGCACAAGTGCATCTCTAACAACATCATTTCACTGTGGAGGAAAGCTAGCACATGCTATCTTCCCCTCTAGCACAAGCACAAATGCATCTCAAACAACATCATTCCACCATGGAGGAAATTTGATGTGAGCTCACTTAACTCTTGCAGAAGCACAAGCGCATCTCGAACAAGATCATTCTATTGTAGAGCAAAGCCGTGTGTGTTAGATTTCCCTCTTGCACAAGCACAAGTGCATCTCAAACATCATTCCACTATGGAGGAAAGCTAGCGTGTGTTAGATTTCCCTCTTGCATAAACACAAATTCAACTCGAACAACATGTATCCACTAGTGTTAGATTTCCCTCTTGTGTTAGCTAGCATGTGTTAGATTTCCCTCTTGCACAAGCACAAGCACATCTCGAACATCATTTCACCATGGGAAAAAGCTAGTGCATACTAGTTTTCCATCTTGCACAAGCACAAGAACATCTCGAATAACATCATTCCACAATGGGGGAAAGCTAGTGCGTGCTAGTTTTTCCTCTTGCACAAGCACAAACACATCTCGAACAACATCATTCCATTGTGGAGGAAAGCTAACGTGTAATGGTTTTCCCTCTTGCACAAGCACAAGCGCATCTCAAACATCATTCCATCATGGGGGGAAGATAGTGTGTGCTAGCTTTCCATCTTGCACAAGCATAAGCGCATATCGAATATCATCATTCCACCATGGGGGAAAGTTAGTGTGTGCTAGCTTCCCCTCCTTCACAACTACAAGTTCATCTTGAACAACATCATTCCATCGTGAGAGAAAGATAGCTCATGTTAGCTTTCTGTCTTGCATGAGCACAAGTGCTTCTTGAACAACATCATTCCACCATGGCAGAAAGCTAAAGCATGCTAGCTTTTCATCTTGCAAAAAAAAAAGTACATCTCGAACATCATTCCACCGTGGGGGAAAGATAGTGCATGTTGTGCTAGATTTCCATCTTACATAAGCACAAGTACATCTCGAACAATATTATTCCATTGAAGGGGAAAGCTAGTGCATGCTAATTTTCCCTCTTGCACAAGTACAAGCGCATCCCAAAAAATATAATTCCATCCATGGGAAAGTTGGTGCGTGTTATCTTTCCCTCTTTCACCAAGCGACATCATTCCACCAAGGGGGAAAGCTAGTGTGTGCTAGCTTTCCCTCTTGCACATGCACAAGCACAAACGCATCTTGAACAACATCATTCCACTATGGGGGAAAGCTAGTGTATGTTAGCTTTCCCTCTTGCACAGGCACAAACACATCTCGAACAACATCATCCCGGTATACTAGCTTTCCCTCTAGCATAAGCACAAGCACATATCGAATAACATCATTCCATCATGGGGCAAAGCTAGTGCATGCTAGCTTTCCCTCCTTCACAACCATGAGTTCATCTTGAACATCATTCCACTGTGGAGGAAAGTTAGCACGTGCTAGCTTTCTGTCTTACACAAGCACAAGAACTTCTCGAACAACATCATTCCATCATGGGGGAAGCTAGTGTGTGCTAGCTTTCCCACTTGTGCAAGCACAAGCACATCTCAAATAACATCATTCGAGAGTGCTATCTTTCCCTCTTGCACAAACATAAGCACATCTCAAACAACATTATTCCACTGTGGGGGAAAGCTAGCGTGTGCTAGTTTTTCCTCTTGCAAAAGCCCAAGAGCATCTCAAACAACATCATTCCACCATGGGGGAAAGCTAGAGATTTTCCTCTTGCATAAGCACAACTGCATCTCGAACAACATCATTGCATTGTGGGGGAAAGCTAACATGTGCTAGTTTTCCCTCTTGCACAAACAAAAATGGATCTCTAACATCATTCCATCGTGGGGGAAAGCTAGCACATGCTAGTTTTCCATATTGCACAAGCATAAGCGCTTCTCAAACAACATAATTCCACCATGTGCTAGCTTTCTTCCTTGCACAAGCACAAGTACATCTTGAACAATATCATTCCACTGTGGGGGAAAACTAGTGCATCTCGAAAAATATCATTCCACCCACTAGAAAGCTAGTGTGTGCTAGATTTTCCTCTTGCACAAGAACAAGTGCATCTCAAACATCATTCCACTATGGAGGAAAGCTAGCATGTGTTAGATTTCCCTCTTGCACAAACACAAATGAAGCTCAAACAACATGTATCCACTAGTGTTAGATTTCCCTCTTGTGTTAGCTAGCGTGTGTTAGATTTCCCTCTTGCACAAGCACAAGCACATCTCGAACATCATTCCACCATGGGGAAAAGCTAGCGCGTACTAGTGTTTCATCTTGCACAAGCACAAGTGCATCTCGAATAACATCATTCCACCATGGGGGAAAGCTAGTGCGTGCTAGTTTTTTCTCTTGCACAAGCACAAATGCATCTCGAACAACATCATTCCATTGTGGAGGAAAGCTAATGTGTAATGGTTTTCCCTCTTGCACAAACACAAGTGCATCTCAAACATCATTCCATCGTGGGGGGAAGATAGTGTGTGCTAGCTTTCCCTCTTGCACAAGCACAAGCGCATATCGAATATCATTATTCCACCATGGGGGAAAGTTAGTGTGTGTTAGCTTTCCCTCCTTCACAAGTACAATTTCATCTCGAAACACATAATTCCATCATGAGGAAAAGATAGCGCATGTTAACTTTCCATCTTGCATGAGCACAAGTGCTTCTCAAACAACATCATTCCACCATGGCGGAAAGTTAAAGCATGCTAGATTTTCATCTTGCAAAAGAAAAAGTACATCTTGAACATCATTCCACCGTGGGGGAAAGCTAGTGCATGCTAGCTTTGCCTCTTGCACAAGCACAAGTGCATCTTGAACAACATCATTCCATTGAGGGGGAAATCTAGTTCATTATATATTTCCCTCATGCACAAGCACAAGTACATCTTGAACATCATTCCACTAAGGGGGAAAGCTAACATGTACTAGTTTTCCCTCTTGCACAAACACAAGCACATCTCGAACAACATCACTCAACCATGGTGGAAAGCTAGCGCATACTAGCTTTCCTTCCTACACAAGCACAAACGCATATTAAACTAAATAATTCCATCGTGGTGGAAAGTTAGCATGTTTTAGCTTTCCCTCTTGAACATGCACAAGCATAAACGCATCTCGAACAACATCATTCCACTGTGGGGGAAAGCTAGTGTATGTTAACTTTCCCTCTTGCACAAGCACATCTCGAATAGCATCATCCCAGTATGCTAGCTTTCCCTCTAGCACAAGCACAACCACATATCGAATAACATCATTCCATCATGGGGGAAAGCTAGTGCATGCTAGCTTTCCCTCCTTAACAAGCAGAAGTTCATCTTGAACATCAGTCCACTGTGGAGGAAAGTTAGCGTGTGCTAGATTTCCATCTTACACAAGCACAATCATTTCTCAAACAACATCATTCCATTGTGGGGGAAGCTAACGTATGCTAGATTTTCGTCTTGCATAAGCATGAGTACATCTTGAACAACATCATTCCACCTTGGGAGAAAGCTAGCGTTTTCTACCTTTCCCTCTTGCACAAGCACAAGCACATCTCGAAAACTATCATTCCACCATGGGGGGAATCTAGCATGTACTAGATTTCCATCTTGTACAAACACAAGGGCATCTTGAACATCATTCTAGTGTGGAGGAAAGCTAGCGTGTGCTAGCTTTCCCACTTGTGCAAGCACAATCACATCTTGAATAACATCATTCGAGAGTGCTAGCTTTCCCTCTTTAACATACAAAAGAACATCTCGAACAACATTATTCCACCGTGGGATAAAGCTAGCGTGTGCTATCTTTTCCTCTTGCAGAAGCACAAGTGCATCTCAAACAACATCATTCCACTGTGGGGGAAAGCTAGTGATTTCCCTCTTTCATAAGCACAACTGCATCTCGAACAACATCATTGCATTGTGGGGGAACGCTAACATGTGCTAGCTTTCTCTCTTGCACAAACACAAACGCATCTATAACATCATTCCATTGTGGGGGAAAGCTAGCACATGCTAGTTTTCCATATTGCACAAGCACAAGCGCTTCTCAAACAACATCATTCCACCATGTTCTAGATTTCCTCCTTGCACAAGCACAAGTACATCTTGAACAATATCATTCCACTGTGGGGGAAAGTTAGTGCATCGTGAAAAATATCATTCCACCCATTGGAAAGCTAGTGTGTGCTAGATTTCTCTTTTGCACAAACACAAATGCATCTCGAACAACATCATTCCACTATGAGAAAAAGCTAGCGTGTGCTAGCTTTCCATCTTGCACAAACACAAGCGCATCTCGAACAACATGTACCCACTGGTGTTAGATTTCCCTCTTGTGTTAGCTAGCGTGTGTTAGATTTCTCTCTTGCACAAGCACAAGTGCATCTCGAACATCATTCCACCATGGGGAAAAGCTAGCGCATACTAGTTTTCCATCTTGCACAAGCACAAGAGCACCTTGAATAACATCATTCCACCATGGGAGAAAGCTAGTGCATGCTACTTTTTCCTCTTGCACAAGTACAAACGCATCTTGAACAACATCATTCCATATTGGAAGAAAGCTAACGTGTAATGGTTTTCCGTCTTGCACAAGCACAAGCGCATCTCAAACATCATTCCATCATGGGGGGGAGATAGTGTGTGCTAACTTTCCCTCTTGCACAAGCACAAGTGCATATCGAATATCATCATTCCACCATGCGGGAAAGTTAGCATGTACTAGCTTTCCCTCCTTCACAAGTACAAGTTCATCTCGAACAACATCATTCCATCGTGAGGGAAATATAGAGCATGTTAGCTTTTCGTCTTGCATGAGCACAAGTGCTTCTCAAACAACATCATTCCACTATGGCGGAAAGCTAAAGCATGCTAGCTTTTCGTCTTGCAAAAGAAAAAGTACATTTCGAACATCATTCTACCATGAGGGAAAGCTAGTGCATGCTAGCGTTGCCTCTTGCACAAGCACAAGTGCATCTCGAACAACATCATTCCATTGAGGGGGAAATCTAGTGCATTATATATTTTCCTCATGCACAAGCACAAATGCATCTTGAACATCATTCCACTAAGGGGGAAATCTAACATGTATTAGTTTTCCCTCTTGCACAAGCAAAAGAACATATTGAACAACATCATTCCACAGTGGTGGAAAGCTAGCGCATGCTAGTTTTCCTTCCTGCACAAACACAAACGCATCTCAAACAACATAATTCCATCATGTTGGAAAGCTAGCATGTCCTAGCTTTTCCTCTTTCACATGCACAAGAAAAAACGCATCTCGAACAACATCATTCCATTGTGGGGGAAAGCTAGTGTATGTTACCTTTCCCTCTTGCACAAGCACAAGAACATCTCGAAAAGCATCATCCCAGTATGCTAGCTTTCCCTCTAGCACAAGCACAAATGCATATCGAATAACATATTCCATCGTGGGGGAAAGCTAGTGCATGATAGCTTTCCCTCCTTCACAAGCAGAACTTCATCTTGAACATCATTCCACAGTGGAGGAAAGTTACTGTGTGCTATCTTTCCATCTTACACAATCATAAGCACTTCTCAAACAACATCATTCCATCGTGGGGGAAGCTAGCGCATGCTAGATTTTCATCTTGCATAAGCACGAGTACATATTGAACAACATCATTCCACCTTGGGGGAAAGCTAGCACGTGCTACCTTTCCCTCTTGCACAAGCACAAGCACATCTCGAAAACTATCATTCCACCGTGGGGGGAAGCTAGTGTGTACTAGATTTCCCTCTTGTACAAACATATGGGCATCTCGAACATCATTCTAGTATGGGAGAAAGCTAGCATGTGCTAGCTTTCCCACTTGCGCAAGCACAAGCACATTTCAAATAACATCATTTGAGAGTGCTATCTTTCCCTCTTGCACAAACACGAGGGCATCTCGAGCAACATTATTCGACTGTGTGGGAAAGCTAGCGTGTGCTAGTTTTTCCTCTTGCAAAAGCACAAGCGCATCTCAAACAACATCATTCCACCATGGGGGAAAGCTAGTGATTTCCCTCTTTCATAAGCACAACTGCATCTCAAACAACATCATTGCATTGTGGGGGAAAGCTAACATGTGCTAGCTTTCCCTCTTGCACAAACACAAACGCATCTCTAACATCATTCCATCGTGGGGGAAAGCTAGCACATACTAGCTGTCCATATTGCACAAGCACAAGCGCTTCTCAAACAACATCATTCCACCATGTCCTAGCTTTCTTCCTTGCACAAGCACAAGTACATCTTGAACAATATGATTCCACTGTGGGGGAAAGCTAGTGCATCTTGAAAAATATCATTCCACCCATTGGAAAGCTAGTGTGTGCTAGCTTTCCCTCTTGCAAAAACAAAAACGCATCTCGAACAACATCATTCCACTGTGAGGAAAAGATAGCGTGTGCTAGCTTTCCATCTTGCACAAACACAAGCGCATCTCGAACAACATGTATCCACTAGTGTTAGATTTCCCTCTTGTGTTAGCTAGTGTGTGGTAGATTTCCCTCTCGCACAAGCACAAGTGCATCTCAAACATCATTCCACTATAGGGAAAAGCTAGCGCGTACTAGTTTTCCATCTTACACAAGCACAAGCTCATCTTGAATAACATCATTCCTCCATCTTACACAAGCTAGCGTTTATGCTAGTTTTTCCCCTTGCACAAGCATAAACGCATCTCGAACAACACCATTCCATTGTGGAGGAAATCTAACGTGTAATGGTTTTCCCTTTTGCACAAGCACAAGCACATCTTGAACATCATTCCATCGTGGGGGGAAGATAGTGTGTGTTAGCTTTCCCTCTTGCACAAGCACAAGCGCATATCGAATATCATCATTCCACCATGGGAGGGAGTTAGTGTGTGCTAGCTTTCCCTCCTTCACAAGTACAAGTTCATCTCAAACAACATCATTCCATCATGAGGGAAAGATAGCGCATGTTAGCTTTCTGTCGTGCATGAGCACAAGTGCTTCTCGAACAACATCATTCCACCGTGGCAGAAAGCTAAAGCATTCTAGCGTTTCATCTTGCAAAAGAAAAAGTACATCTTGAACATCATTCCACCGTGGGAGAATGCTAGTGCATGCTATCTTTGCCTCTTTCACAAGTGCATCTTGAACAACATCATTCCATTGAGGGGGAAATCTAGTGCATTATATATTTCCCTCATGCACAAGCACAAGTGCATCTTGAACATCATTCCACTAAGGGGGAAAGCTAACATGTACTATCTTTCCCTCTTGCACAAGCACAAGCACATCTCGAACAACATCATTTCAGTGTGGTGGAAAGATAGCTTTCCTTCTTGCACAAGCACAAACGCATCTCGAAAAACATAATTCCATCGTGGTGGAAAGCTAGCATGTCCTAGCTTTCCCTCTTGCACATGCACAAGCACAAACGCATCTCAAACAACATCATTCCACTGTGGGGGAAAGCTAGTGTATCTTAGATTTCCCTCCTGCACAAGCACAAGCACAAGCACATCTCGAACAACATCATCCCAGTATGCTAGCTTTCCCTCTAGCACAAGCACAAGTGCATATCGAATAACAACATTCCATCGTGGGGGAAAGCTAGTGCATGCTAGCTTTCCCTCCTTCACAAGCAGAAGTTCATCTCGAACATCATTCCACTCTGGAGGAAAGTTAGCGCGTGCTAGCTTTTTGTCATACACAAGCACGAGCACTTTTCGAACAACATCATTCCATCGTGGGGGAAGCTAGCGCATGCTACATTTTTGTCTCGCATAAGCACGAGTACATCTTGAACAACATCATTCCACCTTGGGGGAAAGCTAGCGCGTGCTACCTTTCTCTCTTGCACAAGCAAAAGCACATCTCGAAAACTATCATTCCACCATTGGGGGAAGCTAGCATGTACTAGATTTCCCTCTTGTACAAATACAATGGCATCTTGAACATCATTCTAGTGTGGGGGAAAGCTAGGGTGTGCTAGCTTTCCCACTTGTGCAAGCAAAAGCACATCTCGAATAACATCATTCGAGATTGCTAGCTTTCCCTCTTGCACAAACACAAGTGCATCTTGAACAACATTACTCCAACGTGGGGGAAAGTTAGTGTGTGCTATCTTTTTCTCTTGCAAATTACAAGCGCATCTCAAACAGCATCATTCCACCATGGGGGAAAGCTAGTGATTTCCCTCTTGCATAAGCACAACTGCATCTCGAACAACATCATTGCATTGTTGGGGAAAGCTAACATGTGCTAGCTTTCCCTCTTGCATAAACACAAATGCATCTCTAACATCATTCCATCGTGGGGGAAAGCTAACACATGCTAGTTTTCCATATTGCACAAGCACAAACGCTTCTCAAACAACATCATTCCACCATGTGCTAGCTTTCCGCCTTGCACAAACACAAGTACATATTGATCAATATCATTCGACTGTGGGGGAAAGCTAGTGTGTGCTAGTTTTTCCTCTTGCAAAAGCACAAGCGCATCTCAAACAACATCATTCCATTGTGGGGAAAAGCTAGCAATTTCCCTCTTGCATAAGCACAACTGCATCTCGAACAACATCATTGCATTGTGGGGGAAAGCTAACATGTGCTAGATTTCCCTCTTACACAAACAGAAACGCATCTCTAAGATCATTCCATCGTGGGGGAAAGCTAGCACATACTAGCTTTCCATATTGCACAAGCACAAGTGCTTCTCAAACAACATCATTCTACCATGTGCTAGCTTTCCGCCTTGCACAAGCACAAGTACATCTTGAACAATATGATTCCACTGTGGGGGAAAGCTAGTGCATCTCGAAAAATATCATTCCACCCATTAAAAAGCTAGTGTGTGCTAGCTTTCCCTCTTGCACAAACACAAATGCATCTCGAACAACATCATTCCACTGTGAAGAAAAGCTAGCGTGTGCTAGCTTTCCATCTTGCACAAACACAAGCGCATCTCAAACATGTATCCACTAGTGTTAGATTTCCCTCTTGTACTAGCTAGTGTGTGTTAGCTTTCCCTCTTGCACAAGCACAAGTGCATCTCAAACATCATTCCACCATGGGGAAAAGCTAGCGCATACTAGTTTTCCATTTTGCACAAGCACAAGCGCACCTTGAATAACATCATTCCACCATGGGAGAAAGCTAGTGCATGCTACTTTTTCCTCTTGCACAAGTACAAACACATCTTGAACAACATCATTCCATTATGGAGGAAAGCTAACGTGTAATGGTTTTCCCTTTTGCACAAGCACAAG
Organism: Picea sitchensis; assembly: GCA_010110895.2. Classification (NCBI taxonomy): domain Eukaryota; kingdom Viridiplantae; phylum Streptophyta; class Pinopsida; order Pinales; family Pinaceae; genus Picea; species Picea sitchensis. The sequence goes on along the minus strand of SNQJ01S0190866.1, from coordinate 7,208 downwards.
CGCATATCGAACATCATTCCATCGTGGGGGGAAGATAGTGTGTGCTAGCTTTCCCTCTTGCACAAGCACAAGCGCATATCGAATATCATCATTCCACCATGGAGGGGAGTTAGTGTGTGCTAGCTTTCCATCCTTCACAAGTACAAGTTCATCTCGAACAACATCATTCCATCATGAGGGAAAGATAGCGCATGTTAGCTTTTTGTCTTGCATGAACACAAGTGCTTTTTGAACAACATCATTCCACCGTGGTAGAAAGCTAAAGCATGCTAGCTTTTCATCTTGCAAAAGAAAAAGTACATCTCGAACATCATTCCACCGTGGGGGAATGCTAGTGCATGCTAGCTTTGCCTCTTGCACAAGTGCATCTCGAACAACATCATTCCATTGAGGGGGAAATCTAGTGCATTATATATTTCCCTCATGCACAAGC
>SNQJ01S0190863.1:0-18053 GCA_010110895.2 Picea sitchensis | reverse complement strand
ACAAAAAGCCTTGTGTCTCGGCGGAAACTTCCCTGATTTTTTGCTTTGTTAGGTACTCGCGGGCTGTTTTGGGCTAGCCCGCGGATACCCGCGTGCAGTAAAGGGACAACAAGCGGTTTCCCGCGCCCAGTGAGAAGTTAGGGCGCGAGTTGCTTGTTTTGAGTGGTTTTTTGAGGAATTACTCAGCATGGCTTTGGTTAGGAGGAGGCATGAGTTGGCCTGATGCCAGGTAAACCTGTATGGTGCATTTTAGGGTTATAACAGCTATCCTTCCAATAAACTCAATCGGATGGTCGAGAATTTATCTGAAGTCCATCCTTGATCTAATGGATGGTGAGATCATATGAAGCTCCTACTTCAGATCCAACGGTTGAGATTTAATCCTTCCCAACCTCTGACTTTGCCTTGATCTAATGATCATGGATTGTCCCGAGATAAGAATGAATGACTCATGTGCATCATCTCTTATGAGCTTCCATTAATGTTCTTCCTTCTGAGCTTTGGGTTTGTATTGGATTCTTTTGCACCCTATTGAAATCAATGACAATATCATCCATTGTGTCCAACATTCTCCCCCTTGGCATTGATGGAAACCTTTTCTTTGAAATATTTTTATTTTTGCTGCTTATGAATTTACTCCCCCTTTGACAACAATGGAAAAGGCGATCTTTCTTCGCTCCCCCTGATAATGTGCCTCTTTTCTTCTGCTACGATTTTTATGGTTTTAATGAGGTATGTGAATTACTCCCAATTTTTGTTGAAGGTTTTCAAAAGTACTCCTGGGCAACGATTTTGTGAATATGTCTGCAATTTGTTATTTGGTGTCCACATACACTATTTTAACCACCTTTTGGGTAACCTGATCTATTAGGAAATGAAATTTAATTGGAATGTGTTTTGTTTTAGAATGCATTACTGGATTTTTAGAGATACTTATGGCACTAGTTTATCACAATTAATATTAATGGGATCATCATATCTTATTTGTAAATTTTCTAATGTTTGCTTCATCCGAAGAACTTGTGTGTAGCATGATGTAGCATCAATGTATTATGCCTCTACTGTGGATAGTGATGTGGATGTTTGTTTCTTACTTATCCATGCTACCAAAAACTTTCACAAAAAGAATTCTCCTCCACTAGTGCTTTTCCTATCATATATACTACCGACCCAATCTGCATCAGTCTATGGAGTTAGATTGAAGCCTTTATATTTTGGATATCATAATCCAAGTTCTAAGGTGCCTTTAAGATATTTGAATATTCTCTTTACTTCTTTTAAGTGAGTTTCTTTAGGTGCATATTGAAATCTCCCTACGAGTCCTACAACCTGTATGATGTGAGGTCTTGTTGTTGTTGAATAGAGCAAACTTCCAACCATTGATCTGTACATTGTTTGGTCTACTTTTGGTGAGTCATCTTCTAGGCTTAGTTTACATCCTGTGACCATGGGAGTACTCATAGGTTTATTGTCTTCCATTTGGAATTTATTTAGAATTTCCTTGATATATTTGTCTTAGGAAACAAATAATCCCTTTTCTGTTTGAGTTACTTGTAAACCTAAGAAGAAGGACATTTCTCCCAACATAGACATTTCAAATCCTTCTTGCATTTCATTTGCAAAATTTCTTCTTAGTATTGTAAGATTACTTCCAAATATGATGTCATCTACATATACCACCACGGCAATCATGTTTTGATTCTTAATTTTGATGTATAAGTTGTTGTCATTAGTCCCTTTCTTATATCCTTGTTTCTGTAGGTATTGATCAAGCCTTGAGAACCATGCTCTGGGGGCTTGTTTAAGACCATACATGGCCTTTTTTAGTTTGCACACATAGTCCTAATTTTATATTAACATAAATCCTTTTGGTTGGTCAACAAAGACTTCTTCTTCTAGTGTTCCATTAAGGAATGCTGACTTGACATCCATCTAATAGATTTTGAAATTTTTGAAGCATGCAAATGCTAGGAACATTCTGATGGCCTCAAGTCTTGGTATTGGAGAAAAGGTCTCTTCAAAATCAATACCTTCCACTTGGGAATATCCTTTGCAAAATAATATTGATTTGTTATTTATAATCTCCCCATTTTCATTTAGTTTGTTCTTGAAGATCCACTTGGTTCCCACCACATTCTTATCCTTTGGGCTTGGAACTAGTTCCCAAGTCCGATTCTTCTCTATTTGGTCTAATTCTTCATTCATTGATTTTATCCAATCTTTAATTTTGTTGACTTCTTTAAATGACTTAGGTTTTATCAGGGATAACAATGCTTGTTCAGAGTCAAATGTGAGTCTCCTTCTTGTTTCCACTCCTGCACTTTTATCTCCAATAATCTGACTTTCAAGATGATTCTTTTGAACTCTTTTTTATGGAGCTTTAGGAAAGGGGTTTTTTTCATTGTCTTGTTCATCAGTATACGGTTCATTTTCCTATATTTCATTATCATAATATTCTTGCTGAGATTCTACATCATCATCATCTTGCTGAGAATTTTTATCAAATTTTTATATGTCTTGGGATATGCTCTTTTTTAGATCATCTATCTTTACATTGGAACTTTCCACTATCTTTAGTAGCCTAAGATTATAACATCTCTATGCTTTCTTATTAGGTGAATACCATAAAAATATCCCTTCATCAGATCTTGGATCAAACTTTCCTAAATTATCTTCATCATTCTTAATGTAACATTTACTTCAAAAAATTCTAAAGTATTTTACAGAAGCTGGCTTACCGAACCATAATTCATAAGGAGTTTTTCCATGGTTGGGTCTCAACCGAACTCAATTAAATATGTGGACTATTGTGTAGATTGCATCTCTCTAGAATTTATCTAGAATCTTGACTTCATTTAGCATGGTTCTTGTAGCTTCTTGAACTGTTATGTTTTTCATTTCTACTACTCCATTCTGTTGAGGAGTCTTGGGAGTTGAAAACCGTCTTTTTATACCATGTTTTTCACAGAATTGAATGAACTCTTTATAGGTGAATTCATCTCCATTGTCTGATCTCATAAATTTAATTTTAAGATTTGTTTCATTCTCTATAAGGGCTTTGTATGTTTTAAACTTCTCAAAGGATTTTGATTTTTCTTTTAGAAAGTATACCGAGGTCAATCTAGTGTAATCATCAACAATCAACATAAAATCATGTTCACCATAAGTACTTTTAGTTCTTTTAGGCCCACATAGATCTATGTGAATAAGTTCTAAAGTTTTTTTTGTGGAATGCTCTTTTGTTTTGAACCTAACTCTTGTTTGCTTCCCTATTGTACAATGTTTACAAATAGAATATAAAGGCTTAATAACTTTTGGTAGATCCCTTAATGCTTCCTTCTCATTGGATTTGATCAAGTTGTCAAAGATTAAATGTCCCAACCTTCTATGCATAGCCAACTTTCATCTACTTGGCTTAAACAACGTTTTTCTCCTTCATCTATATTAAGGGTGTACACATTACTAGATGTTCTTGGTGCAACTGCTACCAGCTTTTTAGTGTCCTTTTTTCTGATCTCATATTTTTTAGAATCAAAGGTGAGTATGTGACCCTGATCACATGTTTGACTTACACTTAGGACATTAGGTTTGAGATTTTCTACCATAAGTACATCTTTTTCTTTGGTTTTGTTATTTCCTAAACTGACAGGGCCTTTTCCCAATATTTTGGCAGACATATTATCTCCAAAGGTTACTTTTCCTTTTCCTTTCTTGTTTAACTTGAGAAATTTGCTTTGATCTCCAGTCATGTGTTTGGAACATCACTGTCTATATACCACTGACATCCTTGGTTTCTTGCATATAGGGCTACATTGCACTCTATTTTCTTTTTCCTCCATACTTTTTGATAATTGTGAATATTTATCTTTTTGTCATATTTTGACAGTCTACATTCACTAGCTTTATTACCATAGTTGTTGCATTTGTAACATTCAATATTGTAGTCTTGTAAGGGAGAGAAGGAATTATAATTTCTTCTTTCTGCATTATCCTTATTATTTTCATATCTTTGGACATTTCTTGGTTGTACTTTCTATAAGCTTTACAATGTATTGGTTTATGTCCAAAATTTTTGCAGGAATAGCAATAACCAAGAAAGAGATATTGATTTTTGTTAGAGGGATTCCTTCTTATGATTCTATTCTTCTGGCGATCTTCTTGTTTAGTAGGAAGTGCATATTTCTGTTCATTTGGGATGTTTTTCAATGTTGTTTTTCTTCCCTTGTTTTCTTTTCTTCTTATGGGGTTTTTAAGAACATCTGCATAGATGATTTTTTCATTTTATTGTTCTATAGAGGGATCATATCCTACTCATGTTTTATCATTTGATGATCCTTGATTGTTAAGAATGTTATTTAGGATTTTTGAGCTATTTTCAAACTTAGACTAAATATTTTCCTTTTCTATTTTCCCTTCTAGTTGAACCATTTCATCCTCCAATACCTTACATTTTTGTTGTTTTTCATTGAGTTCTTTATTCAATATTTCTTCTTTTATTTTAGTTTTTTGAAGCTGGGTTTTTAAATTAATAATCAATTGTTCTGACTCACTAAGGGTTTTAGAAACTTCCTTTTTTCTTGATTTAGTAGTTTCTTCAATCTCTAGAAGTTGTACCCTTACTAGCTTGTTTTGCTTTTTAGATTTTCTTAGTTCTTCAATTGCATGAATGAATTCTTCCTTGAGATTCACTTCTTCTTCATCTTCTGAATGATTATCATCTTGAGTTTTTATTCCCATAAATAGAAGATCTAGCTCCTGTTCTTCACTTTCTTCAGATGAGTTAATGTCTTCTTGGGTAAAGAGCGTTTTCTTCTTCTTATCTTTGGTATTGATGTTCTTCTGTTTTTTGAAGGTTCTTTCATCATCACTTTTCTCCTGTTTAGGATAGGGAAATTTATTGGCAAAGTGTCCAATTTTTCCACAGTTGAGACATATTAGAAGAATCTTTCCTTTGTATTTCCCAGTCCCTTTCTTGAGTTTTTTCATGAAGTTGGAAATGTCTTCATCAGATATATTTGATAACTCATCATTGGACTTTTTCTCCTACTTATTCTTTGTTTTAGATTCTTTAAAGGTTTTTTCTCCTTTTGATGGTTTTTCTCTCCTTGTTCTCATCTCATATGCTATAAAATTTCCATGAAGCTAATCTACTGTGATTTTGTCAAGTTCTGGACTATCTTCAATTGTGGAGATATTGACATCATATCTCATAGGTAATGACCTTAAGATATTTTTTACAATAGGTTTATCGGTAAGTTCTTCTCCTGCTACTCTGATTGAATTAACTACCCCATCCACCCTATGAAAGTATTCAACAATGTTCTCCTCTTCTTTCATTTTCAAATTTTCAAACTGAGCTCTATAGGTTTGTAGTTTGTCTTCCTTGACTTTGTTATTGCCTTCATATACAACCTCCAATTTGTCCCAGATTTCCTTAGTTGACTTACAATGCATTACCTTCACACATATGGAATTTGTCAATCCTCCTAGAATGGAATTAACAACTCTTGAGTTATCATTGCAAATATTCTTTCCTGCAGTATCTGTGGGTGGAGTAGCTGGTGCAGTGTAACCATATACAAGAGATTGCCAGACATCAAAACCAAGATCCAATAGGTAGCTTTTAATCCTTATTTTCTAGAGAGCATAACCACCTCCATTAAACAATGGTTCTTTGTCGGAAGTCATTACTTCTTGCTGATCCATTTCATTCTACCTTCCGGTTAGATTGTGTTAAAGACATTTGGATCTTATACCAATTGTTGGAAATCTTGAGGCGAGTGAATCAATATTTCCTCTTTTAAAAATTAGCGTAGTAATTTTTTATTTTATTCTTAAACCACTCGTCCCGGTTCTCCAACATATAATATTTGATATTTTCTTCTTAAGCTTCTGCTACGTCCCCAGTTCTCCAACATATATTATTTGAGCTTTTCGATTAGCTTTCCAATTCATTGGATGTATGTGATCATTTAATATCATTCAGGACAAAATCCTGATCTTATCTAGTTCAAAGTTTCTTCCTGATAGTAAAAATTCTTCCTCTGTATTTAAAATTCACATGGATGAACTTTCAGGACCTCTATTCCATATGACCATAGGCAGTGACTAAGCGCGAGGCCAAACAAGCGCTTAGTCACTTATCAAGATTGAAGGTCGCGTTTTATTTTCACGTTTGAGATGGACGATTCTCGTTTAGTTCAAAACTTCGACATTTCAGGGCTCAAGTCTTTGCAGTCTTCCAATTATTCTAGAGTATATTTATCCGAAGTGTGTATACTATATTCACTAATAGATTGGATGGTCAAAAACATTCCTGAGGATTTTAGATCATCGACCAACATTAACTTCGGCCTTCGACGCTTCGAGTATTTTAGCTGGTAGAAGAAGCTAGATAAACCTAAAGGATGTAATCCCAGAGTGACGTTGTTTCTTAAGTCATTGTTGACATGGCACTAGCTAAGTGGTTGCCACGTGTCACCCTGATTTCTGAATTTTACAGTCCTTATGTGCCATATTCACCTTGACACTTGTCACCATTTGATTGGGCCACGTGTCATATTCATCTTTTGCCACATGTATTACTTCGTGACTTTGGTACTTCGTGGCTTCAAGAGTTTTGGCACTTTTGTATTTATCCTTTGATTATTACCGAAGTGATGAATAGATATACCACCATAGATTTTCAACTTGTCTTGATCCTATGGCCTTCGTTTATTCTGGAATTCCGGGGTTTGGGAGTTCTTGGTTTATTTGAGTTCTTTATTGTTGGAGTAGCTCAAGGTCGGAGTTGACCACCTTCTTTCTTGGTGCGCTATGAATAGATCAATGGTTGAAGCGATTTCCTATTCTTCCTCTGATCCAACGGTCGACGAGGGTTTGTGACTTCAGGGCTTCGGCCTTCAGGTAAATTCACCTGTTCTAGAATCCTTTTCAATGGAGTGGTCATCACGGAAGTTGGCTGGATTTCATGACTTCGGGGATTCATCCTTCGAGTAAATTCTCCTATTCTAGAATCCTTTTTGCTGGGGTGATCAGTGCCAGATTTGACCACCTAATCAACGTCTTGTGTTGCTCCCGAGGAGATCTTAGATCAATGGTATGCATGAGTTGTTTTAATCTGAGACTACGGGATATTGTGGCTTACACTGTCCTTCCACTAAAATTGATCGAATGGTCAAGAATTCATTTGAAGTACCTCTTTGATCTAATGACTGGTGAGATCATACGAAGCTTCTGCTTTAGATCCGACGGTTGAGATTTAATCCTTACCAACCTCTGACTTCGCCTTGATATAATAATCCTGGATTGTCCTGAGATAAGAATTAACGAATCATGTGCGTCATCTCTTCTAATCTTCGATTAATGTTCTTCCTTCTGAGATTTTGGTTTGTACTTGATTCTTTTGCACCTTGTTGACATCAATGACAATATCGTCCCACTGTGTCCAACAAACATGACACATAAGGCCCAAGAGTGTTTTCACCCTAGGTATATTTTTCCTCAATGTTTAAAACCTAAGGTCCAAGAGTGTTTGCACTTTAGGGTTTAGACATTATCTCTCGTGTTTCATTTAGTTCAATCTCCAAGCTAATTCATTTGTGACTCCATGATCCCTAGAGGACAATGGCACTAGTCGAGAGGTGTTCTTATGGTCGAAGTAGCTTTAAAAATCAATATTGTCACTCTCTCAAATACTCTACTAACTTTCCTAACCCTAACCCTAGCAAATTATCATTATTTATTGTTTTTGTTATAAATGTTTTCTACAACCATTGAAAATTGCTTAATTTGTTGCATACACTCATTTACAAGTGGCTTAAACTACTCAGAAAGTACTTTTAGCAATTGATAATGTTATACTTGTTGAAGGCCTTATTTTCATGCTAAATTTGTTATATTTCTAAGTGATTTTATTTGTTGTTGTTGCAAAGTATTAATTCTTGTTATAAAACTAGTTATCATTGTACTTTGCAACAACCACAACATTTATTGATTTTTTAGTGTCGAAAGGGTCATTATTGCACTCTATAACTTGATAATTGTTTATATTATGCTCCGAATTTTTTATTGTCTCGTACAGGTACACAAATTATCTCGTTATCTTCCATCTCTTTTCTAAACCTGGAACTAACCACTAGGTGACCAAGATAGGGGGATATGGGCTTGGATAATCTTTTTATTCAATCCTTTGAGGTCACTAGGGAAGCCTCCCTTGTGGTGGACCTTTCTCCATCACTAAAACAAGGGAAGTCTCTACTTAGGTGACAATGGTAGATTCTTCCATAGTTACAAAATATTTGGGATCTTGTGGAGGGCTTTGCACAAGTACAAATCCCATGATAACGAGACATAAATACATAAAGAGATAAATGTTGAGAATCATTATAACACTGGTTGTGGGGTGGAAAAAATCTAAGAACATGCATCAATTGAGAATCACGATAAGTCTGAGATGCCAGACAAAGAAATTGGTTTGAAGTTTGTTAAGACAAAAGAAATGAGTGCCAACATAAATACTAACCCTGAATATGAGGATGCACCTTGGGTTGCAATAAAATTGCATTCATTTCCCTCAAAATAGTGGAACGAAATCTGTCTCATTGATGATATTGTTCACCCCTCTCATGATTAGGTATATTATTTGAAAACAAAGAATTATGGTTTTGTTGAAGGCTTGAGTGAAAGGGTTGATAACACTACACTATATCGTTAAATTAACCTAAAGTTTTTTGGTTTTGATCATAGATATGTTGAGCATTTTGGGAGCCTTGTTGTTATGATAAAACAGAGTGACTCTGGAATTGCAAAAACATAGTCCATGGTCATAGGATATGCATATATTGATGTTGAAGCCAACACATTTGTCAAATTTTTTGGATCCCTATGTCACAATATTTTAGAAGTTCTTGATAAAGGTGATCTTTCTCGGCTAGATGACGATGGTTGGATCCCTGGAAGTGGCCATTCATTGAGACTAAGACCCAAAAAAATACGTTATACAAAATAAAATACGGGATCAAAACTTATTTGAATGGAACAATGATGTCTTAAGAAGGTATCGAGTAGAGATACATTTGGTGTAATAACTTCTTCTAGAATTCAAAGAAACACAAAAACCAATATTGTTGAGTTTTACACTACCTCTAAAAAAAGGGTGACTTATCCCATACAAAATGGTGATTCTAGAGCATACCTTTTACTGAAATCCAAGTGTGATGGTGTTGGACTATTGATTCTTGCGACTAGAAAGGATGCATAAGTGTGGGTGCAATATCCTAGAGGAAATCCTGCAGCTAGGGAAATAGACTATACTTTAAAATTATTTATATTCCTCTCACATGCATCCTTGGATGTAGACCTGCTAGGTGAATTTGATCAACAACATTATTGGTGGCCCAACTGTGGTTATGGAAACCTAATAAATAAGTATTTCCTTAAGGGAATAATTTTAGATTGTGATCTTCCTATGCCAAATATTCAGACCTCCACTTATGCCCTAAAACCAAATTTACAACAACAAGTATTTGAAAAGCATGATATAATCTTAGGTGGCAACAAAATATTGGTAACAAGGTAAAATAAAAGTGGGTAGATCAAAGAAGTTATAATATCCCCATTTAGGACTAGATAGAGGATCCTATACCATCTCATACCCATTCTTGCATGCACTGGAAGACACTTTTGAATTGCATGTACCCAGGTCCATGCTCAACCTAGTAGTGACATAGATTCTAGCTTATGAATATTTGAGTTTCAATGTTTCTCTATTTTGCATGATGACTAAACACAAGTGAAGAAACTATTATATTGATGAAATGTTGAGGTTTTTGCATTGGGTCATTGACTTTACCTATCACCCTCAATCTCCTCATGCTACGGTAGGGTAAGTAAGGAATAAGCTCCTTTGACCATTAGAGTAGTATGAATAAGCTCTTTTGAACATTATAATTGATTTCAAGTTTTTGTTGGATGTAGAGGTCATTTTTGTATGTACATGATGATATTATAAGGTTCTCATTCACTCCCAGGAAGAGCACATGTCCTCGAGTTGGAGTTGATCTTTACTCCTTATTTTTCACAGTAGTGTTAGAGCAAGATTTGCCTCACCCTATGGAATCTTGCAGAGACGGCCTTATTCCATTTCCCTATGCAAACTTGTCTTCCCTGTTACTAAAGTCCAGAGACAAAAATATAAATTTTTCCACTTGTACGCATCTTGCACCCTATACAACAAGCGTATACGAAGGATGCTCCACTACAACCTGTGAACATTGGGATTTGTGCCAGAAAATCAAAATTAAATGTCGAGTTTCCATGTCACGACAGGAGATATTTGATCCTTGGCCTTCCATATACTAGAAACGTTCTGACTCGACCCTTCAGTTGCATTTTGAAGGCTATAAAGAAGACAATTCCGAGTTGTGGAAAAGGGGAAATAATTCAACTTTGAGAGAAAAGTTACTCTGGAGAAATAATTTACTTCATATGGAGTCTGCATCCCTTTGTACTTTAAGTCTGAACACAGTGTTCAGCCCCCAAGATCTTCCCTTATTATTGGAGAACCTCATTATCTCTCTTATATGAGCTTGCTTTTGGTGGAGGATTGAAGTGGTGGAGGCCCAGCTGGAAGGAACTTAGTTTCTCAGTTCTGAACCGTGTCAATACAGAAGTCTGTAATATTTTCACTCATGCTGATCATTTATTAATAGAAATACTCTCTTCCCGTCCAATTGATGTCTTGAAAATATATGAATTATTATCCATGGGCATATTTGTTATGTATATCGATGGATTATTCTATCTAATGTGCTGACCTTTTATATTGCCACCATATGCTTGTTTTTGCTTGTTTGTTGAGAACTTATTGCAGGTATATAGCTTTGGGTTGAAGTGCTCAACGATGGACATCATAGAACATCTCGACGAGGTAGGCCTCTTTATTATCTCGCTTGCACATTGGTTTATATAACATATCGTTGGAATAGAGTTGATTTCTGCAGCCATTTCTGTCTGTTGTGGTTCACCCTAGCCATAGAGATATTTTCCTCGTAACAGAATTGGGGACCATACTGGGGATGAATCTTCTTTCTTAGGGTTTGAAGTACTTTTCTCTTTAGATTGCTCTCGTTTCTATTGTGGTTCTTGTCGTATCATTTCTTGATAGCTCCTGTTCACTCTGGGTCTGAGTTTTCAACTTTTCTCCCTTGCCTAGCCTTGTTTCAAAGCATATATGTGCCTTTTGCCTTGACAGTAGCATATACACATAGACTGTCTCACTGCAAGTTGCATATATACGCTCTGTTTGCATGAACAATTGCGTACACCTTTTTTCCTTGCTTGTTTGCTTGGTTTGGTGTTTTATGGGTGGGATTTGATGCTTGCTGAGCATTCTTGGGTCTCTATAGTGCCTGTTGAGTGCTTGTGGGATGAAAGGAAACCCGCTTTTGGTTGAATTTTTGGGCGAAGTATATCTCTTCATCTTTTAATTTTTATTATCATTGGACTGGGTGTTTTTTTGCTTGATATCCTTCTTGAGTTATCTCTTTTTTATACATAGAAGGGCTATATATCAAGTTACTTTTCAGTTCATGCATTTTCAGTTTCGATATATTGAAAATACAAAAAAATAGGCATTTTGCATTGCTTGGAATTTTTGTCTTTTGAGTTTTTATCATTAGCTTAGTGCATATAGTGAAAGATTGTTTGTTTACTTCTGAATTGCAGAATTGAATTTGAAAATTACATCGGTTTTAGAAGCATATCATTCATTAAAAGTTAAAGTTAGGGCTTTGCATTATTTTCATATTTACTTTTCTTGCAAAGTCATAACACCATGAATTTCACTACCATACCTTTTTGAGTAATCACGGCCATTAAAATCAATGCTATAATTTAAAATTTATTAGTAATGATTTTATTTTCTAGGGTGCACAAACTAGCCTAGGATTTAGTGCCTTGGAATAGGATTTTGTGAGTAAACTTCTCCAAGGAAATCAAATCAACATATGTGTCTGAGTCAGGGAGAGGAGAAATCCATTGTATAATTGGTAATATTAGGAGGCTCCACTCACACCAGAGTTAATCACGAGTCGCATGAAGTTGGTTGAAGGGATATCCCCCCGATACCTTCCTAGCATCAGAGATATTTCTGGGGATCTATTCGTATCTGGGGATCTTGTTAGTGACCTTACCTCCATGAGAGGTGGTGCTTTCAAGGTTTTGGGCTTTGCTACCCTGCCCATACAGTGGACCTGACTTATGACTACTCGCCTGTGTATCGATTATATAGTGGTTTATTAGTTTCTTGACTTAGGTGTCTCATAGGTTACTTGTAGGTTTTATTCTGCAGGTACCCTGGGTCAGATAAGGGTTGGACAACACACAACCTTTATGGAGGATTACCTCTCTAGGGGGATCTGACTGTCTGGTTGTTAAGCCCACGAGGGCCCTTATAACTGATTTTGTTACCTCCAATCTTTAGCAGGGAGTCTCAGGCCCCTCTTGGGCAAGACATACCTTCTTTAAGGAGGGAGACCACTCACCCACTTGACCCCGTTTGCATGCATATTGGCTGTTTGACTTTTGGTGTGCTCTTTGATTACTAGTTGGCATTAAGAGTTTATACTGAGTTCTTTTCATCATGGATAGTTGAGTTCCTTCGACTCCTTCTCTCACTGCTACTTACCCCAGGATTCCTACTCCTGTCATTGTGACGAGTCTTTTTATAATGTTATGCATAACTATGGTACTCAGTCCGCGCCTTGGGTCTCTAGTCATTCTCCCATTGATATGCCTTCACCTTTGCAATCCTCTCCCTGATCCACTTATATGAATCCCATCATTGGATCTGGGGGCACCATGGCCCCGATGCTTATGTCTTCATTTGATATGAGCCATGTCTCTCAACCTGCTTTTACGATGGGAGGTTGGAACCTCCCCTCTTACGGATCTAGTCCTAGTTATGCTCTTTCAGGAGCCAATACTCAGATGGGTGCTTATTCTACCTATTACACTCCATCCATGTATCCTATGCCCGCCGTGTTGGTTCCTTCGAACAATTATTCCATGGTGAGTCCTCATGTATCCCCGGGTGTTTCATACAGTGAGAATCAATTTTATGGTTCAGGCTACCCACTTCATGGGACCCCTTCACAAGGGGGAAACAAATATCCTCACTCGAATAATCCTTATCATACTTTCGTCTCTTCCTAGACTTCGATGATGATGCCTGTTCATACTTCTCTGAATCAATTAGATGGAGGATACTACCTTACCGGTCAGGGATAGGGGGTAAACCATGACCTTTCCTGGCCTGCAATGTTTCAAAGTCAATCTTTCCCTGGACCTTGGCATCAAATGCCACAAATCAATGCTAGTCCAGTCATTGTCAGTCATACAAGAGCTCCATCACCAACCTTTGTCAGTCATGTTGGGGATGAGTCGACAACTTCTACAAGTCATGTTGACAACCTGCACCTGGCCGCTGTTGGTCATGCCGGGGGAACCACCCTAATCACCACAAGTCATATCAATATTGCACCTCCAACCTCCGTACATCATGTAGGAGATGACTCTCCAACTTCTTCCTGTCGTGTCGAGAGTATGTCACCAACCATTGTGAACATCGCTGGGGGCATCGAGAAACCTAGACGTCTCAGACGTAAAGCTAAGTTCCTTTGCAAGACTTGTGAAGGAAATCACCTTACTCGTTTGTGTCCAGCTACTACTGAGATACCAGAAGTGTGGGGCTCACCTAAGGGCTCTTCATATTTTGAGTTATCTATGGTTTCCCCACACCTTTTTTCTCCTTTGATTGACATGGTAGTAACACCGCTGCAATCCTCTCCTGAACTCACCCCCGTTGTCGAGGGTGACGTGTCCCCCATACCTATTATTGTGCATCCTCTTTAAAATAGAGTTGAAGAAGTGGTCGTACCAGTCCCATCTCTGGTCACTTCTGCTTTCCTTATGGAGGGTGATGTAGCCTTCAATCATGTCGTCAACATTCCTGACCCTGCACCTTCTGAACGAGAGAGAGTTTTTCTTAAACAAATCCTCTCCCTCCTGATTTTGAGGAGATCACCTTTGAATGGGATAGTCCTGTGGGCTATCCCATGCCCCCACCTATGTATTTTTCGGTAAGAGACATTATCCGGTCAATCATAGAGACTATATAATCCGTTAGTTCTTTATCCTCCTCGACTTGGAGAGCTTTGGGTTTTCCCAAGCTTATGTCGGCTATTCGTAAGATATTGACATTCCACAGAAGATCTGTACGGGAGCCTTGGCCTCCCCCATGATTTGCAGCCTAGAATCTCCCAACGAGTTTAATTTAAGCTATTTTTTGACTCCCCTAAAAGGGAAAATATTGCTGAGTGATTTGTCCCTTTCACACTCGTTAAATTGGATTTGAAAGGTCGTGAGTCTTAGTTAAGCTCTTTTCCAACTCGTTATCAAAAAGTGAAAAGATCTCCAAGTGAACTTGTCTCTTTCACACTCGTAAAACTGGTTTTGAAAATACGTCTATTTGGCACAAGTTTATCCCTTTTTCACACCAAGTATACTAAAAGACATAAAAAAGGACATTTTTTGGCATTAAGTTGTGATTGCATCTCATGCCCCTGCTTGCAGTATTGAGCCTATAGTCAATTCTCACTTTGCATTATAAACCATTTGCCTCAACAATTTTGCATCCTCAACCAAGCAGATCCTTGTTTATATCCTTCGTAATTTGACACCCTCTACCTAGGAGGAAACATTGCCCCGAGTGTCCATCTCCCACATGCACTTCCCTACATTGAGCATAGGTACGTTCCACTGCTGGAATTAGTTTTGCTTACTTGCGACACTCGTTTCCTCCTCTGTATCATAGCATTTATTTGTTTATGAAAAAACAAAAAAAGATGGGTGGGAAGGGAGTATTATCTTGTATCAGCAACAATCATGTCACCCCTGAACAGAGCACAAATTTATTTGAGTCCATTCATTATAATTTTGGGATTAGAATGGCCTTAGGAAGCTGAGCTCGTTACAGAGTCTTCTCTATCGACTGGTTACTCTTCCAGTCCCTACAGAGAATTTCATTGATGCCTCCTGCATCTCATGGTTTCATCATTGGGTCTATGCTGCCAGAGTCCTCCATATGTCTCATGCTCTTGTTCAAAGGAAGTCTATCAACCTGTTTCGGCCACTCCTCAAAACTATTGACTTTGCATGTCGGCCATACCCTCATTTTGTCTCAGAATCACATCATACTGTAGTCCTATGATGCACCCTGGCCCTAATTTCATCATTGGTAGGTAACCTTGAACCTAGTAGTCAAAATTTCATCATTGGTCGTTGACTTGGTGGCTTCCCTTGTGTTTGATAGTAAGACATCTATTCACACATTGGGATTCATGTAGTGTCTTGGATGCCATTAGCCTTATTGGTGGTTTCCTCACCTTTGTCAACAATTTTCATCATTGGCTTCTATTCAAAGGGTATTTTTCGTGTACCGCTTGCACTTGGCACACACAAAAGATGCACAAGGTCATTGGTTCGTGAACATGTTCTTCATCTGATTTACACCAAATCATGAATCTCCTTCTTTGTACCTCATGATGACTGATGATAGTTGCCTTAATGCTCTCCTTTCAGCGGGTCTCTTTCCATCGACTTCAAATCATTTATTCTGGAAACGGGACCTAGAGTCTTATGAGTACCTTGAGGCTTCTAGTCATTAGTGGCAGGCTCTCTCACCATCGATAGTTGGGAACACATCAATGTCTCTTGATCGATGGATTCTGCAGGTGTTCGACACCGACTCCTCTATTCACACTTGTAAGAATGTACTCGGCGCCTTGATACCTACTTTCATTATTGGTAGGTTGTCTCACATTTGTTAAGGATATACATCAATGACCGGTAATCAAACGATGTCTCATTATGTTCGAACTCAACTCCTTTATTCACATGATGTAGACTTTCACCTTTGATAGATTGTGTAGAAGACTTGAAGACATCACTATGTGGCCGCAGATTTCCTGAGTTGTTGCTTCCTTTCATTGGACCAATACCTATATGACTTCAGTGATCATGGGATATCAGATTGTACTCCATGGTATACAAACATATTCAGATTGGTTTTGAGACTAGTTCTACTGGGCCTTGTGTTATCACTCCAAGAAACTCCTTAGGGTTGTAGACTAAGGATGCTTGGTAACTTAATAAATCATGAATAATGAAAGTGTGGATCAATGGGATAATAGAGAGTAGCTAATGGAAGACAACTCACAATGCAATCGAATGAAACAATTCTTTTAGGAATCAATGACCAGACAGAGTAATATCAAAAGGTATGGAGAAAATTGATCTAGATAATCAAGTACAACAGTGTGTAGGATCATACAAGCCAGCAAGAATTTCTTTAGTTCAAGTTCATGAGCTTAATAAGAAATTAATAATTCTTAGAAGCTGAGCTAAACTGAAATAAAGTATAGAACATGGAATAGATGAAGAAATCTGTCATTAACAACAAAAGAAGACTGTCTTTCTGTATTGAAAAATAAGTGTCTTAGTACAATAGCAAAAGAGTATCCAAAATTGACCCCCTAAATCATCTTGAGTCTGAATATTTATATCATTACATTTCAGTTTTCAGATCCTAGAATAATGGATCTGATATCTTCAAAACAGAAAGTAAATCCAATTACAATAAACTAGGGAGGGATCCACAAAATAAGACTAATCTTTATTTGATGATCTTCCAATAGGTAATAGCTGATGAAGTGTAGTTGTAGCCTTCCAAGGCTCCTCAGATTCTATCTCTCGAAGATAATTTCGAATTTGGTAAAAATTTCCAAATCCCTGAAATCTTGCTTTTGAAAAAGGTAAATGACACTTGTACATCTCTTCTTCTCTTTTACTTTTCAAAAGTGGCTGATTGGATAGATTTGATAATTTATTAATAACGTCTTAGAAGAGGTTCCAATTCGTTCTCATGCAAAAATCTTCGATCTGGGTAAAAACCATAAGATTCTGGCCGTAACAGAGCTTTCACCAGCTTATTTACCGACAAATCCGCTCCTAAGCTAGTGAAAGGCGGAGCTTTCACCAGCTAACTAGCAAAATTTTCGGCGAGTTAGCTGGTGAAAAGAGCAGATTTTTCAAAATCAAATTTCTCGGTCATAGAAAATCCGTTTTTCATGCTTGAATAGTCGATCGACATCTAGAAATCCTAAGATTTCCAATGGTGTTTTCAAATATTCATTTGGAGCTTAGGAAGGGATTGAAAAGTTCCCTGCAATATTAGGCATCATTCTTTCAAAAATGTCAGTGTATTTTTTATCGCTAATAGGAAGGACGGACTGTCCAATTCTTTTCTCAACAAAGAGCCACTACGTCTCCTTGCCATTTGCAATTCAAAACCCCAAACAATTCTGCACACCAAACACTGTGATTTGCTATTTGGGCCGAGGTCTTGCGCTGGTGAAAATACTCGGCTCTGCATTTCAACATTGAAAACTTACCATACAATTGTGGGTGATGCGTGTTGGGGAAATGATGCGGCAATTTGATGTCACCAGCCATGTAATACCGCTCCCTCACCTATAATGATGGATTCAAATTCGCCATTTCCAACGCCATGATCACGAACCATGCATTTCTGAACAAGATCCGCTTTGCAATCCGATTTAGACGTGCAAACCCGAATCTCCATCATTATCCACTTTCACCAGCGCATCATAATGATTGCATGACGTGGGTTGAGCATGTCATCATTTGATTTTTAAAACATGGAGAGAACACACGTGATTCCCGCTTTCACCAACTAATGGCACGTCGGAAGTGCTCCTTAGCTGTTGAAAATCACCGCTCTCACCAGCTAACCATCATCTTTTAAAACACACGTTAGCCGTTGAAAGCATTTTTTATGGAAATTTTAAAGAGAAGACCTTTATGGGTCGTCTTATTTCTAAGACAAAAATCAAAACCTAAGTCTTGCTACTAGAAAAACTCAAAACCAAATTTGAGAAAACTACCAATAGCCATGCTATCAACCACAAAAT
>SNQJ01S0190862.1:15395-30390 GCA_010110895.2 Picea sitchensis | reverse complement strand
TAATGACTTTTGAGGGTTTGGTGCACTGCTTCCCTTGAAAAAAATTTGTAGAGATGAAATATTATTTGCAAACCTATACACCCAGAGTGAAAAATTTCCAGTCAACAGATGATCCTATGAATTATAGGGTTATAACAGATGGCATGGACACCAAAATGAAACCAGGATCTACATAGGGCATCCATGTGAAGGTAGGCTCTACCACTAAATTATGACACTTCTAAAGTAGCAATGAGGGTTCCGTGTCGCAACTTGGTGGGGTCGATCCTATGGCGTAGTGATAAAGACAACGAGATGCAGAAAGTGGAGGTGGAATCCTAACTTAAATGCAACAAGTTGGAAAAACAACTTTTTACCAAAGGATCTTTAAAAAGACCCAAATCTCCAAAAAGTTTCCCAATACCCAAAGTAACACTTATCGTAACAATCCATAAAAAACTCATGAACCCTAGTAAATGATTTTCAATTTTGAAAAAATGACAAAAGGGTCCAAAAAATGACAAAAAGGGGCCAAAAATTCTATAAATAGAAGCTGGCAGCTCATTATCACCATTACTAATTGAGAAATTGACTGTGGAGCCAAAAACACCCCTTTGACAAAAGACTTGATTCAGGGAGCTTCAGTGGATGGAACGATCTTCCGATTGGACCAAGTAAGTACATACTAACCCTCCTTGCATCTCAATTCTTCATTTAAGCATTTCTTTTTGTTTTTTTGGGGGGTGCTGACCTTTAAAATGGTCAGCCCTACAAATACGCGGGCTGTCCTAGGACAACCAGCATATGCCCACATGCAGAGAAAATACTGCACGTGGGCATACGTGACTGTCTACATTACAACCCGCGTATAACCTCCAACATAGAAAAAATTTAAAAAATGCAAGGGCTAATCCCTCCTGAACTTGTCATCTGCAGGATGTATGTTCACTGGAGGGAGAGAGAGCATGAGGACTTTGATGCTGCAGTCTCAGATGACCCTGATGTTGTAGTTTCACTAACTCAATGTGGATTATTTAAGTTCTTCCAGAGTGCATTTATACGGGCACAACCTAGGCTGCTGAATGCCTTGATCGATAACTGGCACCCAGATGAGAAGGCATTCATGCTTGAGGGACAGTCGTTGACTCCAATGACTAAAGATATCTACTTTTTGATTGGCCTCTCAAGGAGAGGGGAACCAGTCAACCTTCGCACGTTTCCCTCCGGGCCTCACAACATAGCGGAGTTGATTAACCTCCATTGCGAGGCAGGAATTAACATGGTGGGCACTTAGGTGCTGGTTCATAAGATCAAAAAACCTATCCCTGAAAGTGATAGTTCTACTCATTGGGTGGATTACTGGATCCGCAACATTACACCAGGCTTCTCGGGCACACTTGAATTGTGCGGTTCAGTGCTTAAATGCACAAATTTTTGACTGGAGTACTACGTTATTAGATTGCATGAAAAGGCAGTTGATAGAGTGTCGGATGCAGAGCCACAAAAACTTTGGGTTTGGTACTATCCTTTGTGCTTTCTTATTTGAGAGGGTGCCTAGTCTGAGTCCGAGGGAGATTGTACGAGGGCATGTAACCTCTTCTCCAGCAGTAAACATATGGGCGGCGTTGTTGCCGTGACAGGGGGGATGGAGGACTATCGAGGCCTTTGATGACAAGTCTTTCAATTGGTGGTCTCAGAAGATTCTGGCGATAGAGGACTATCCCTATGACAGAATTGACTTTTCCAGGGACCCTAACATGGGCATACCTCCCGGAGTGGTACGAGGAGAGCTAGGTAAGCTTTCTTTTCAAAGTTATTTAATTTTTATGTTCTTTTTATATATATCATTTTTTTTTATATATCAGAGTATTTGACAGATATGTGTCTGTTGTGTGGAGATGTGGGACCGATGCATCCAATGGAGTTTGCGAGGACCATGTGACATCCTTGACCAGAGGCCGCACCAGCTGCAGTTGGAAGACCAACAACAATAGGGGGATGTCTAGCCGATGAGGCTGAGAGAGTTTTGAGACGGGTAGAGTGGAACCTTGCCTCACTCATTCGCACAGTCCCCATGGTAGAGATCGAGGATCTGCCACCATCTATGTAGCCTCATGTAGTTGGGGTGCCACAAACTTGGTTCCAGCTTTTTCGGCATTTGGAAAACGTCGTTGTTCAGTACAACAGAGCCAACAGGCCCCGTCCTTAGTTAGGCTAGACCATCTACGTGCCGAGGGCACCTTTTGTATATTTTTGAGGGCATAAGCCCCGTGACTCTTTACTAGCCGTATTTTTTAGGCGCTTGCGCCCACCCATGGACTCTGATATTTTTGATATTGTATATGGATTTTTATGTCTTTTTATATCTTATGGATTACATCTATTTTAAAAATGTATTTACATGTGCGTGTGTGTGATTTCCTTTAAATGTGTGTAATATGCCAATCTAATACATGATTAGCTAGAGAGTCTGTAACTTGATTCAATATCCTAGGAACATGGATATACGTAATGTAATCAAAGCTTCGTTCTAAGAGACGTACCCTAAGGAACTGTCAGTGTAGAATGGGATCATAAAAGCGGTAAACTCCATTTAACTGAGACACAACCAGCTGAGCGTCTAAATATACTCGGAGGTGAGAGATACGATGTGACAAAGCATCACGAAGCAACTCTAGAACTGCACTTTATTCGGCGACATTGTTTGTGGTGTCACCTAAACAAATACCTCTTGAAGATAGCAACTGGCCTTGAGGTGTGAAAATCACCCAAGCCACATGTTAACGCTCTGTAATTTGCCCAAGGTTGCAGAGGCAGTCACAGAGGTAACCTCGAACCACTTGGAGTCTTGGATCTATCCCTCCAAGACTCATAGAGGTCTCTCTCTGTATGATTTAAACTTGGTATGGAATAGGATAGAAGTCAGGCTAGCTATGAAAGTAATGAAAGTATGGGGTTGGGGTTTTGGTTTTTAAATAGTTGTTTTGGGACAGTAAGGAGGGCCATTGGGCAAATGGGGTCTGCGCTTAAATATGTGATTCACTCTCAGATCTAGACAAATCTCTTACACAGGGCAATGTAGTGGAAATGTTGGATCAAATTAAGTTTGAATGGTGTCGACTTGAGGAAGAACTAGGGGAGGAAAAAGCCAAGCAAGGAGCAGCTAAAAATTCCTTAACTGAGCTTTTTAGAAGAGAAACATAAAGATTATCCAAAGATCAGATGCAGAGTATTTTGCCAACAAATTCTGCTCTGTTACTATCTTCTGACAATAAGAATTGAAAACAAGTGAAAAGATAACAGGAAAATAATTAGCAGAGAAAAGAAAGGCCACCAACACATCCACACAAGAATCTTGTAAACAACATGTCCATTACTGATCAATCATTTAATGATTACAGAAAAAAGTTCTCTGGCCAAACACAGCCCACGGTCCAGCAAAATAAAACACCCCTCATAGGTCCAGCCAAAAAGAAAAACACTTCACAGCTCAAACCAAAACCCCACACAGGTCCAACCCCCTGTTTGTCTTTTACATGTGCATATATAAGAAAAAATGCCTCAGCCTTCAAAAGATTTCAGCTTTAACTTTGCTTTCTAAAAATAGAAAAGCACTTACAATCCTCTCGACACTTGTACGATGTATCCTAAAACAAATAAAACAATAAATCAAAGGAAATTTCAATTTGATAACTGCTGCTTGAACATCTAGAACACTGGAGGTTTGTTAAGATTTGTTGGCGAATAGACTCTAACGGCATCAAAACAGATAAATGCATAATCATTTGAATGCTTGGGGTTGTTGGAGATTTGCTGCCAGCTGGAGGATCGGTGCTCTCTAACCACTACCTAAAAAATAGGAAATCTCTGCCATTTGTCATGAGTGAAGTTAAATTGCCACTGGTCGAGCTGCCATCTGCTCCATGATCTTCCTCAACTGCTGCCTCGAATCATGGATCTTCTTCATTCATTCTGGGTGATCTGGTGCCTTGACTGCCAGCTGCATTCGAAAGGACTCCTCACAAACAGGGATACTCTGCCACCTCTGTCGACATGTAGAGCACTGCACTATGGCCCTGTGGGCTCCTTGGAAAGTGACAATCTATGAGCCAATCAATACAAAAGAATCCTAGGGGTAGCGAGTACACTGTTATTCCTAGACTAAGAGATGAACTATATTTTTTTTTTTACAAAGGCACTGTTCACAAGAAATTCTTTTATAAGATACCATCCAGGTCCAACAAAAGCGAGTTGGAGACACAATTAAGAAACTGACAACTTGAGCCCATTGAGGCTCTAAAACCAAATACTTATCTGAGAGGATTCAAAGCCACTTCCTCAGTACTCCAACCTTTCTGTCTCTCGTCAAAAACCTAGGAAGATTAAGAAGAGAGTTCACCCTTGTAACACCATCAAGTGCAGACCATTCCTCATCATCACTAGTGGAAATACACTCAGCAAGTTTTCTCTAGGATTGCGTTCTCTCTGGGCACTTCAGTTCCTTGGAGCTCTTGACTCTGTTTAAATTTTGAGATGCCTCATTCAGATCATTAACATTCCTGACTGTGTTTGCACACTCTAATGTGGGGGTATTTGTCTCACTGTCTATGAGGAAGTCTTCTGTCTTGTTTTCTGAATCTTCCCGTGATTCTGTAGCTGACACTAAAGTGATCTCTTTTGGTAATGCTTGAGTACTAGGGCCCTGTGCTAGTGCAATTTTTTATTTTGGCTCTGATGGCAGAGAATTATTGAGAAAAAGACAGAACACTGCACAATCATCCACTTTGGAAGTTGGATATTTTAAGCTCCATGCTCGAACAACATATTCCACCAAAGCTCTGGCTGCAGTTGTTTGAGAAGGTGCCGATGTCACAATGTCCACAACCTCCTTATTAGACAATACATACCAGACCCCATCAGAAACCAGTACAATGAACTCATCTCTTTCTGTTAAACGATGGTAAGAGACATCAGGCACAACAATCAGGCCAAAATCCTTTAGACAGAAATCACCAAAATCTCTAGCCATAGCTAGCCCTAGGGAATCATTATGAGGCAACCAAACACGTGATACCTCAGGCTCATCATGCAATGCAAAAACTCGGCCTTTACATTGTCGAATCCTCTCAGCTTCCCTTGGGAGATTGGGTTTCAAATCCACAGTCAACCGCACTACAGACAATGAATTGTCTTGAACTCTTGTACCCAGAACTGCTCTTGAGTCTCCAACATTACTGATTACCAAGTCGTGTCCCTGCTTCACCAAAGTTACTGCAGTAGTTCCACTACAAAAACAATCTATTGTAGGATGCAACCTCAACTCCTTATCCATTACTTTAAAGGCTTTTAGAAATGACTCTTTCAATGTCAAAAATATTTCTGGGCACTTCTCCCTCTCTTCCATATCTGCTGACTCCCTGCATTCATCGTCCATGGTAACTGATAGTGATTCCTCAGAATTCATGCTTCCCACAGTGCTATTAGCCTCTTTGATGTTGCCATCATCCTTCAATGAATTCATAACCAGAACCATCTTTGGCATGGAAGTTAACTGAACTGCTGCAGAATCCTCCAATGAGAGAATAAACCTTGTTAGGATTAAGGTTGTCAAAGCAAGGTGCTGCCACATGCGTTGTAGATTCTTGACATCACCCGGGATATCAGAGATGGCTTGCAATACAAGCCACTTATTGATCACCAAGCAATCTCATTCCCATTTCCCTTCGTCATACTCCTCGCTTTCATCAACATGGCTTCCAAGAGGGGAAACGGTCTTCATCAAAACAACTTTCTTCTTTTTAGAAATTGAGCAGGCATGCCCGAGTTTGCCATGAACCTTTAGCAGTTTTCTCTTGATTTCTTCTACATCTTTCTTGGGCACCAACGAATTCACCTCGACAGCTGCCAAACTCCTTAGCGATGGATGGAACAAGAAACTGCCTCCAATTTTGTGTTCAAGCAGGAGTTTGTCGGATGTCCCATGAGGAATTCATGGTAGAAATCAGGCCTGTGATTTTATTTTATTTTTTGGCTTCTGTGGGCAATATCCCACATGCACGTGGTAAACTGAACTTTGGGTGTTTATATGAGCCAACAATCACATGGTCTTTCGATGAAGTGAGCCCGAGGCTATGCTTTGGAGTTTGGCGCTGGCGCTGGCTTGTGTGTTTGTTGTTGGTTTTTGAAATGGTGCTAACTCTCGGTGTTGAGCTTGGCCTTGGGCCAGCATATTTTTTTTTAATCAAAATTTTAAGAAAACCAAACCAAAAACCTGTAATAAGGCCGAGAACCAATTTTGACATAGAAAGGTCAAATTAGACTAATAAATTCAAAGTTCAGGTTAAAAACAAAATCAAAAACTTATCCATGTATTTCTTTTTTCCACCCAAACCAACTATTCATAATTTCTTGCCCAAAATGCACCGGCATTTTAACATGATTTGAAGTTTGTGTGCAAGGTTCTTGGCTTATTCTTGGTCAGAGTCGAGTGCTTTCTACTGCCTTCACTATGCGTCATGATCAAAAGCGTAATGACTGAAATAGATAGATATTATTCAGAATACTAATTCCCCTATTATATACGGTTCTAACACCACGGAAGCAAGCCTCCAAGCGTGTTGGCTAGTGCCATCCGCAAACCCAACGAACACCTCTGATTCACTTGACATCTGCCACAGTGAAAAATATGACATCAAAAATGACACGTCCACAAAACCAAAAGACAAAAACTAAAACACGTAAATGTACACAAATTATACATATGTTACAAAAAGTTACCCAAGGTGACCCACCTATGAGTAATACTTCTTGAGGTAGAGCCCATTTCTAGGCTCCGCTAAAGCATTTCCCTCAAAGTCTACCAGATGATAAGCACCCTTTTTTAGAACCTCTTTTACGATGAACGGTTCGAACCACATGGGTTTGAACTTGCTTGCCCCCAAGGGGTCCTTATC
The DNA here is from genome assembly GCA_010110895.2 of Picea sitchensis. Lineage (NCBI taxonomy): Eukaryota > Viridiplantae > Streptophyta > Pinopsida > Pinales > Pinaceae > Picea > Picea sitchensis. The sequence continues at coordinate 23,458 of SNQJ01S0190862.1, read as the reverse complement.
TTGGTCATAGACCAGGACAAGGTCGCCTTCAGAGAAAATCTGAGGATGAATACTAACACTTGACTTTTTGTTTGTGAGCCTCGTTGGCCAAGGCTGCATCACGACACTGCTCATTGAGCTGCTCGAGGTATAATAAACGCTCTTCAAGCGGTGAAGTGTCTGGCAATAACTATACTGCCAACTTTAGAGACATGATCTGACACTCAATAGGAAAGACTTCTTCTACTGTAAACGAGTTGGAAAGGTGAGAAACCGGTTGCAGTCTTAATAGACGTTCGATAGGCCCATAATGTTGAGTATAACATCAAATGCCAATTTGACTTTGAAAAATTGATCATTCGTTGTAGAATGGTTTCAAGAGATTTATTTACAGCTTCCACCTGACCATTCACTTGTGGGTAGTAGGGTGATGAATGTTCTTGCCTCAACTGAATCTTTGATGTTAACTTAGTCATCATTGTGTTTTGAAAGTGACTACCATGGTTAGTGACAATCTCTCTTGGGATGCCAAACCTTGCTATAATCTGGTTAAACAAAAAGAGAGCAACTGTTTCGCCATCATCCTTGAACGTTGGCATAGCTTCGACCCACTTGGTGAAGTAGTCGACTGCTATGATGATATAACAATTCCCCCTTGCTGAAGCGGGGTTGCATGTAGTGTAATAAATCCCCCACTTGCTGAAGGGGCTAACAGTGATGACAGGAAACATGGGAGCGGGGTGTGCCCTCATCTTCTGAGAGAAGATCTGACACAAGCGGCACTTCTTGATTGATTCAATACAATCTTTGATTAATGTCGGCCAGAAGTAACCGACTCATAGAATCTTTTGGGTTGTTTCCAACCCAGACAAATGACCGCCACATGCTCCAGTATGGAAATCGTTAAGCACAAGTTCTGCTTCTTCATGAGTGAGGCACCGGCTAAGGATGTAATATACACCTAGACGATACAAATTATCTCTGAGTCTGAGATATTTCTTAGCCTGATGGCGTATACAACGACACTCATCACAAGAAGCAGAGGCGAGGCATTTCAAAGTCTGGAGATAGACAAGTATATCTCCATACTAGGGGTCCGAAGAGGCGATCAAAAACATGTCTCCTTGAATAGGTGACTCTTTAGAGATAACATCACCTGACTTGACCAAAATTTCTGAGATGAGTTCCGCAAAGACCAGTGACTTTTTTGATTTCGCCGAAACAAAATCTAAGTCAAATTCCTGAAGGAAAACTATCCATCTACTAATCTTTTTGCCAATTACACATCATGTCAACATGTATTGAAATGGATTTACAACTGCAATGACGGTTGTCTTGCGAAACAAGATATAATGATGGAACTGTTGGACAACATGAATTGCTGCCAACACAAGTTTTTCAATGTGGGAATAATTGAGTTCTAGTCCAACCAGGCCTCAACTCAGGTAATAAATCACATATTCTAAGGGTAAATCATCTTCCTGAACTAGGATCATATCGATGGTTGACTCTATTGCAGCCAAGTACAATAAGAAATATTTATTATAATTAGGTGGCTGAAGCAGAGAGGTAGTCATGAGGGCACGTTTCAACGCTTCAAAAGAGCATTGTGCGTCTTCATCCCAATGAAAATAAATTTCCTTCTTTAGTAAACACATAAATCTCCTTGTGATTTCAGCATACTTTGCGATGAAATGTCGCAAAAAGTTTTCTTTTCCCTGTAAACTCTGAAGCTGAAGGATTGTACGCCGGGGAGGCAACTGAATTATTGCCTCCACCTTGAGAGGATCGACCATGATCCCTGTTGTCAAAACTATGAAGCCTAGCATACGACCTGACGTCACACAAAAACTGCATTTGTTTGGATTCAAGCGAATCCAGAAGTAGTGACATCGCTCAAAGATAAGTTGGAGGTGTGTGGGATGATCAGTTCTCTTACGAGATCGTGATTCTAAATCATCTAGGTAGGCCTCGAAAATATTTTTGAGATCATGAAAAGCAAAAGACATGGCCCGTTGAAAGGTAGCTTCAACATTTTTCAGACCAAAAGGTATCATACAATAAGCGAATGTACCCCATGGACAAATGAAAGTTGTTTTGTGTTGGTCTTCGGGTTTGATTTGTATCTGATTGTATCCCAAAAAAACCATCCATGAAAGAAAAGGCCTCACAACCTACGCATTCATCGACTATCTGGTCAATAAAAGGTGTGGGGAAATTATCTTTTGGACAGGCTTTGTTCAAATCACGGAAGTCCGTACATACACGAATCGTACCCTGTTTTTTGTCGACTGGCACGGGATTTGACACCCATTGGGTCAAATGGACAGGGTAGATAAAACCTTCTTTGAGAAATTTCTCTGCTTCAACCTTAATAGTTGTTGCCTTATTAGGATTAACCAGATGAAGCTTCTGCTGGACCGGCTTAGCGTCAAGATAAGTCGTGATTTCATGTTCAATAATTTTTAGATCAATGCCTGGCATTTCCTCGTAAGACTAGGAAAAAATGTCACAAAATTCTTTAAATAAATCCATGTAGATTCAAATCTCCTCAGGGGAACAGTTAGCTCTGACGAAAACATTCTCCACGATGTCAAGGGTTCTGGAGATATTAATAGGTATAGTTTCAGCAATGGTTTCCATATTACCCTCGACGTAAACAACATGCGTAGCCAAGGGATTGATAGGAAAATACTTATCTCTAGTCATAGTCAAAGTGACTTCCCTTGCTTCAATTCTTCTTAACTCTGGGAGGAAATAAGATCTATGATGGAGATCATCCCAGGGTTTGTCCAGACTAGTCATTGCTTCAATAATCGCATTGTCTGAGGGAAATACTAAGTCTAAAGAATTAGTATTGGCAAGGGAGCCTTGAGCCTAAATAGGCTCTAGAATCAGATCTAACTCTTGTGCAAGAGTCGGATCGGGGTCGGCAGAAGCTTGCTGGACTATAGAGTATGCAACTTCTGGTGCGTACAAGGGCATGGCCATACCATGGTACCCTGTCCCTTCCATCATGGATGATGGGGAAGGAAGAATCCATGGATCATTGAAGTAAGTTTTACGAAATGAAGAGACCTAAAAAATCTCAACCTTATGGTGGTCTGATATGAACTTAACATCGCGTTGAGGAGGCGAGTAATTGAAAGTACCCATCAAAGGTGGACACAAACCAACCCCTATGTTGATGATGTCAGGTTGAGGGTTATCAATCATCGTGACCGCGGATACCCCCAATGAAGGGTTAGGACGAGAGAAAGACAAATGATCAATGGTCATGATCCGACCCTCGTGTGGAAACAACAAGACCCGAAAAACTGTAGCAACTGTTAGCACTTGGTAAATTTCCTAGAGGTCGAAAAAGAAGAAATCTACAAAGGTAACTTTATCCAACCACTTTTAAAGTTGGGAATCTAGCCCTTCCATCTTCAGAGAGGGATCTCTCTATATGATTTAGCTTTGTTTTTAATTTTAGATGTTAGGCTAGGTAGATAAACAGGTAGGTTTGTTGTAAAAGTGTTTTTTGAATTGGTTGAGACAGTCTACACCTCCATTGGGCTATGGGGTCTGTGTTAAAATAATCGTGAGATACAAACCATAAACATAAAAGAAAATACTTCAATAGGGCGAGATAATATACTCACTGGATATTTAATAATTTAAATGATGGACAGAAGAAAAGATGAGAAAGATCATTCAACTAAGAAGCGGTTAAGAATTCCTTAATTGAAAACCTTAGAAGATAAGCATTAAAACCTTTAAAGTCGGAAACAGGGTATGTAAGATAAATCCTGCAACATACGTTACTTTTAAAGATTAGTTTCAGGAAACAATATGATCACTAAGCAAGGAAAACATTCAACTAAGAGAAAAACGTCACCAGTGAATACACGCAAGAATCCTGTAAAAGTGCTTCCTCTTTATTAATGGAAGAACTCTTCAAAAATAGTTACAGTTTGATAGTGTCAGGGTGTGAGAATCAACAACCCTCAATACATTGAAAAGTGAAGTATTTATAATTCAAATTACAAACGTTCCTATCATAACTGACCAGGACGTGCTCATTCTATTTTTAGTCTAACTAATTTAACTCATCAAAACTGCTTGGTGACTTGGTGCAACTGCATGCGGATTTTCTGGGGTAGGTTGTTGGCGAGGTTTCTGCACAACCTCTTTCGACTGGACAGGTGACTAGACCTGGATAGCTCATCTGCTAATCGAGTAGATCACATAGTTCCTCCCATCTGATGTGGCTAGGCACCGTGACTTTGAGAAGTCTCCGATACACTTTGTCCATTTTTGTATACTTGGAAAATGTGGGCTTAGTGAGGAAAATGTATCGGATCTCGTGCTGGATGTTGATGTCAAATTGAAGGGCGTCCAGGAATGCTTGGCCAGTGATGCTCCCTTTTATGCTAGAGAACCTTGAACCGTCCTTAGATACCTCAGCTAATTTCTTCTTGTAAATCTGGAGTGTCATTAGTTTGTCATTAATGACCTTCAGACCAGGTAGGCCTTTCTTTTGGAGAGCATCAATCTCACTGAAAAACTTTTGTACTCCCAAGTCCATGGTCTGAACTTTTTCTTCTAGCTAAAGCATCAATCCCCTCTTGGTCAAAACTCTTTTGATCTCCAAGATGGTTTCTGTTCTGTCCTCTATCTTTAACTCTTCCAGCTATTCTCTGGTCTTGGAATTGAGGAATCTAATTATATCATTTGCCCGAGTTGGTATATCTCCCAATTCCACTCTGATCTTCTCAATGGCCTGTTTACTCCTCTGGACCAACTCATTCTGTTCAAACATGATTTGAATCATGGGCTAGATTTCATTCATGGACTTTGTGATATCTGTCCATACATTCTCCTTGACCTCAGCTAAAGTCTTCCCTGCCATGTTTTGTTGGTGGAGCTACTGTAGTTCCTTCTTTAGATGCTCAGTTACCTGTTTCTCTTTGGACAGACTGATCTGGAAAGAGGTTTTGAGTTCCTGGAGGTTCTCGACTTCTTTCTTAAGCCTGTTGATTTTTGTCTCCTCTAGGTTCATTTTCTCCATTGATTTGGCAAGATCAGTTGTGCCTTCCTGTGGTGTCACTGGTGTCACGGATGGAAGTGTTGTTACTGTTTCTATGTTTGTCCCTAAGATTGGGATAGAAGTAAATGGAATGGACTCCATAGACTTCATCTGTTCTTTCTCTTTCAATAATTTTTCCATCTCAGCTTCCATTTCCTTGAGTTGAGCATTTTGCTTCATGAGCAACTTTAGCATCTCATCCTTCTCACCTTCTTTCTCTGCTATCTCCTTCTCCTGTGAGTCCTCTGTGGGCGGGAGTTTCAGCTGTTTTCTTAAGGATGCGATGTCTGCATTCTTTTTCTTTATCATCTCTTCGGCTGCTTTGACATTCGTAGGATCATAACCGATCTTGAGGACCAGCTCCTCCAACGTCTTGATTCTGTTGTCTTTTGTGAAAGATGATATTTTCTCCATCTTCAGTTGTGTCTGAGCATTATTCAGTGATACCTGAAATTTTGCTGCAGAAGATGAAGCATGAGCCAATGTGTGAAAAACCATCTCCCCTGTTTGTTTGTGTAGATCCATCTGATCTGCTGGATGCACGTCCTTCACCTGGAATTCGAAGGTGGCCCTCTTATAGTCTAAGATCACTTTGGGATCCGGTACCTGCGCTTAGAGGTAAGCCATGTGCATCCTACCCTTCTCTGTGTCGAATGCAGACAACAGTCTATGCTGCGCGGTCGACATTTGTTTCCTAAACTGGGCATAAGTGCTACTAGTCAGGGTTTGATTCTTCTTCTTGATCATCTCATATTTCTCGAAGATGCCCAATTTAGGCCCAGTCTTGCCTTGTTGAGTGTCTAAGGGGAAGTCGGTAGACTTCTTCGGTATTGCTGTTGTGATTGCCTTATGCTAGCTCGAACCAAAAGGTAGAGTGATCGGCTTGATCACTGGGGTAGTTACTGTGGTAGGCGAGGCTTCTTGTTCTACTGTCGTGCCAGGCATTGAAACTGTCTTTGGCCTCTTGGTGTGCATATTGAACCCCTCTGATGACACCTCCATTACAGGTGGAGACGACTCTTGTCGAGGCCTTTTTTCCTTGGGGACCTGAGGTGTGGTAGTGGGGGGCACACTCGTCGAGGGAACCTGCTGTTCCACTTCAACCTATTGTTCCATTTCGACTAAGGTGTCAGGAACCCATACTGTCTGATTTGCAAATTTTTCGATCTCGGGCTTGGACTCATGCACATATGGGGTATTTTTATTCTTCACCTGCATTTCTGAAATGATCCCGCATGGGTCATAGTGCCATGTGAAACTCGTAAAGAATTTCATCTCCTTCAGCATTCGGTCAACTTCTTCTTCGGCACCTCGATTGTTGCAAATGAAGGAGCCAATTTGCCCCTTGATGCGCAGCTGCTGCTTTTTCTTCAATGAGACGAAATGAATGTCGTCAGAATTCATAATCTGTCTAATATACTCTAATGCAAAGATTCTTACCGGCACGTACTTTGGCAGCTTGTAGGGTGCCAATTCGCACCCGAAAACTCTGATCTCAGTGTGGTTTTGATATAGGTACCAGTCTCCTGTCTTTGCATTGTCTGAAAGATGTAGAATTATCTGGACCTCGTCATTTATTCATGGTTCAGGCCTGCCGCTCAGCATGCTTACCACCGGGTGATAGAAAAGATCAATGAAAACCTTGAAGCTATACTCTGTGGAGTTGTGTTTCAGAAGAGAAGTCCATGTTGTGACTGGCTGTGGCCTTCCGTCTGCGTCCATCTTCTGCATGGAGAAACTAAATTTGTCGGCTTGAAAGTAAACGAACATATACGCCAGTATAGAAGAATATCTGAACATGCCCTCTATGCCAAAATTCACGAACTGTTCGTGAATATTGTCGGCCAAGAAGGTGTTGTAATTGAACTGCGTTGTGGGCTTTTCATCATTTGAGAAAATAGATAGAAAACCCAAGATTGGCTCATCCACCCATTGGTCAAAATAGTAACCCAGCAGGGCACAAAGGGAGGAAATGATTTGGTTTCCTTTGGTGGAGAACATGGATGACGGGTAAGGGGGATTTGTGGAAGGGAATTGAGCGGAAGTGGGGAAGAAAAGCTCGAATATTTGAGCTCTCTGGGGAAAGGTCATTTTCTGATATAACTCAGTGAGGATTTCTAAATTGAAAGGGGATGCAGATTCAGCACGGGGAATTTGCATCATCTGGTCAATGTCTTCGGGAGTGATGAAAAAGAGGACGTCTCTAGATGATGAAACGATGGCCCTCTAGTCGGGAATATAATGGGCTTGGCATTTGAGGGTGAATTCGGGGAAATGGTGGATCTAGGGAAAGAGGTACAAGGGTAAATTGGACTCCCAGAGTCCAATTTCATCGCTCTGGTCCAGAAACACCTCCCTGATCCATGACTGGAGATCTGAGAAGTCGAAATCGCATATAGTATCTGCGATCAATATATCTTTATCGACCAAGGGGATTTTGTCCAGGTTGACGGGTGGAGGAAGAAAAGGATTATCTTCTCCTTCCGCTTGTCTTGGCTTTGACACCATTTCTGCAACAGTACCTGCAATAAACACGATGTTAGTGGGGTAGACTGACTGTGGATGAAGGTGGCGGAAAAGCAATGGAGGCATAACGGTAAAATTTTCTGGTGCGATGGACGAATAGTGAATGAAGAGGGAAAACGGTAGTTTTATTTAAAATTGGGGTCGATTGGACGCAGGAAAATGGTCAGCATGACAATGGGTATGTTATCCAGTAACTAATGAACAACGGGCCACTTGGGGTGATATGGCAGGTGACAGTGGCCAAAACATACGGATGGTTGACGTGGTTGCTAGGGATTGGAGGTGATGGGAAGTGAAATTCTCCATAAGGGGTTGGTCATGAGTGAAAAGGGTAAAGGACTGACAGCGGGGACTGATAGCAGTTATGGGATGAGACACGACCCCGGGAACAAGTGGGACAAGTGGACTCAGTGGAGGATGGCGTCCATAAGTGACAGGGTTGTCAGATAGCATGTGTGGGATGGGACTTGAGGACCAATAAGCTGAT
>SNQJ01S0190862.1:704-12327 GCA_010110895.2 Picea sitchensis | reverse complement strand
CTTAGTTAAACCAGGGGGAGCTTGTAAATTTTGTAAAACGAATATAAGGTCTGCATACCATGGAGAGTTGAGAAATACCTCTCTAACGTTTGGAGTCGCCATCTCACCCTGTTCATCTGCAACATCTAGAAAATTAATGTCAATAGCTTGGAAGTTAGTTTCAGCCATTAATTTAGCAAGGCCTTGGCCTTTGATTAGTTTGGTGGGCTTAATCTCGATATCGTATTCTAAAATGACAGCAATCTATTTTCCCCTTCTTCCATCAGGGTTGTCCTGTGTTAGATATCCTTTACTACCACGTTCGGAACATAAGCTATAGTGTGGTAATGGAGAATGTAGACCTTGAAGTCTTTTATATCTTTTACCAAAGAAAAAGCTTGCTTCTCCATGATATTGTAATTCAGGGCAGCATCTCTTAGAGCTTTGCTGAAGAAAGCTATGGGCTGTTCATACCCTTCACTGTTCTTCTGCAGTAATACCGCTACTATAGTATGTTCAGAAGCGAAAGAAAAAAGATAAAAATCTTTAGTGAAATCGGGACTGATCAATACTGGGGCTTCTGTGAGTGCTCGCTTGACTTTATCGAAGGATTGTCTAGACTCAGAGTCCCATTTTATTTTTACGTTCTTTTTAAGCATGTTTGTAATGTTTCAGAGGAGTTCTACCATATTTGGAATGAATCTTCGCAGAAAGTTAATCTGCCCGATAAAAGACTGTAGTTCTTTGAGGTTTCTTAGGTGTTCTAACTTTAGTATGGCCTCGATTCTGCTGGGGTCTATTCTGATTCCATCTTTAGAAATGATGTGTCCCAGCAGTTTGCCTTCTTCTAACCCAAAAAGACACTTCTTAGGATTTAACGAAATCCCAAACCTCCTACACTTCTCGAATACTCGTCTATGGTGTCGCAGGTGTTCATCATCATATTTGGAAAACACAGTCACATCATCTAAATAAATGACAATAAACTTACCAGATTCTTCCACGAAGGCGATATCCATTGCCCTCTGAAACGTGGAACCTGCGCTCATCAGACCGAAAGGCATCTTCACATACAAGAAAGTGCCCCATGGCGTGGTAAAAGCGGTTTTATATTGATCGTCCGGGTGAACTAGGACATGGTTGTAGCCTGAGAAACCATCTAACAGAGATATCCTACTGGACCCGACCACCCTTTGCAGGAGGTGGTCCATTTTTGGTAATAGGTAATTATCCTTTAGGGATACTTTGTTCAGATTTCAGAAATCAATACAGAGCCTGATTTCCCCGGTTTTCTTACGTGTATGGACTAAAAGAAACCCACTTAGAGAAACGTAGAGGGACGATGATCTTGGCATCATACATTTTCTTTATTTCTTTTTCTATCAGAGGGAGCAACTTGGGATTTATCCTCCTAAGTTTCTGCCTAAATGGTTTTTGGTCTTCCTTTATGGGAATCCTGTGTTGTATGATGCTAGTATCATAGGCTTTTAAATCTTCATAGCCCCAGGAAAAAACATCTGAATATTCTTTGAATAGCTCAATGTATTTAAGCTTTTTTTCTGGGGGTAATGATTTTGACAGTTTGACCATCCTAGGCTTCTCTTCAGTCCCTATATTACAGTCCTCTACCTCTTGTCCATGAGCTTCTATTTTTGGTTTCTTAGCTACATCGTTACTGTCAAACAGATCTTCTAAAGGAACAAGACCTCTAGGTAAAACATTGCTTTTCAACTGTAAAACATCGACGTCCATTTCATCGTCACCTAACTCCCCTGAATCAACTATATCTACTCCTGAATCTACAGTATTTACACTATCTATTTCAAAATCAGAATTATTTACATTCTCGTCTTCATTTTCTACATCTATATTTGTACATTCAAAATCGTTCTTGCATTGCAGAAAGTCCTCTATTTGGTCATCATTTCCAAACACTTGCCAGTACCTGATATTATCAGGAACCGTCGGTCTGCATTTCACCTCAACAATGTATGGGCGAGTTTGGCGGAAAGGAATATTACAGGAGGCTGCTGACGTAGCCAATCCGTCGGCCAAAATATTTTGTCCCCTCAGCATTACCTGCAAGTCAACCTCGTTAAAACACTTCAAAGCATCAAGAACAACATTCCTGTAGGCCCTAAGGCATGGGTGTTTAGCAGCATACTCACCTTTAATTTGCTTGATTATTAGTTCAGAGTCACCCCTTACCATTATCTGCTTAGCACCAACTTTTTTCAACAGCTTCAGACCGAGCATTAAAGCTTCATATTCGGCAAAATTGTTAGTGCACTAGAAATTTAACTTGTAGGAGTGATTTTCTAAATACCTTTTTCGATGATTATGCAGCTAGACTCCAGCTCCTGCTCCTTCTTTACTCACAGCTCCATCAAAGTCCATACTCTAGAAATCAGCGGGGAATTCTTCAGTGATTACGTTTTTCATCTTTACTACCTCACCGATTTCTGGATCTTCATCTTGACTAGATACATCTTCCATTAGCTGAGTATCTTGCTCTTCCGTATCACCATCATTGTACAAGATGAATGAATCTAAATCGGAATGAGCAGAGTAAAGGGGGTAATTATGTTGTTTCTCCTGGCTACTGACCATGTACTTCATCAGTGTTTCTCTATATAATCTCCTCTGTTGCCCAAACACTGGGATGGTGGCGTAAGACATATCCAGCTGCAGGGTTCCCTTCAACTTAGCTCCCCAAGACTGGGATAGTAACATTCCATACTTAGGCGGGATGTCTGCAACCATCACATCCATTACCATGCTTTTTGAAGGGATCTGAACCAGGGTGATGCATAGGTCTTTGATCAAACCAATACATTTGACTTTGCTGGAGTCGAATGAATGTAAATCCTTGTATGGTCTGGTGACCTCCAGTCCCAGTTTTTCCATTACTTCTTTAGGCATCAGATTATGTGAGGCACCTGATTCCAACATAGCGTTATGTAATATCAAGTCGTGTATGTTTAAACTGATGTAAAAGGGGGCTACATCACCGGTATCATCTCGACCATCTACTTCAGGTCCGAAAAGGAGTTCGGGATGATCGTCATTAAGGTTCACAGTGTCTGAATGAGTCACTGATCCAATAGTCAAAGCCTTGGTGCCTATATCAGGTTTAAGAGCCAGTGCTTTTATTACCTGTGAACGATATCCGTCTCTGTTCATCGATTCTGTAAGTGGGATGGGAATTTTTATTTTTGCCAATTCTCCTTCAAGGCTAAAGGGTGTAAGAGCTCTGCCTTGGCTCATCAATTATGATTTGTTTGCCATGTTCTTCAGCTCAGAAGTACTTGGCGGGTTAACATGTGAAGCATCAGGTTGTGATGGTCTTTTCAGAATGGTGATGTTTTTCTTCAATGGAGGGTCCGCTTTACTCTTCTCAGGAATATTCTCAGGAGTCTTCTCAGTAGAAGGTACAGGGGATCTCTTGGATTTGACTGTCTTCTGTGTTTCGGTCATCTTCTTGGATGAGGCCCCTTCTGTCTTTGAACTCCCTTCTGTCTTCCTGCTACGTAGATTATACTGCCTGTGTACCTCCAGAATAGCATTCTCAAAGGCATGTTGTTCCTCATCTTCGGTTTCCTCACTTACCATTGTTTGATTTAGCAGAAAACGTTCCTGCTCTTCTCGAGTAAGGAAAATAGCCTCATTGTCGTGAATGCCCATAAGGTTAATGTGAGTTTCCTCCAATTCTTCAATCACCTCTCCCCCTTCATCAACATATTTTTCCTGTAGAGGAGGTCTGATCAGCTGATCTGGGCCTCTCTGCTCTCTTTGATCCCTAGGATCTCTCTGTCTAATCTGAGGAGTGTTTCTCCTGAAATTGGGGTTCTGAATCTGAGGAGCAGGTGCGTTGTCCCTTGGAGGGTTTTTGTTGGATAAATTCATTCTTTCCATCATTAATTCCACCATTCTGGCAAAAGAATCCAGCTTGTAATCAGTGGTCGACGTGGAAGGTTCTTCTTTGATCGTAAATTTCCTTTCTGACCTCTGACGGGCCCTTTTCGCCAACAGATTGGCCTCCACACTGATAGCACTCTTCTGCATGTCCTCTAGGGTAGCAACATTTCTCTCTCTTAATTGATATGACATGTCAGCATCAAATCCATCAGGGAATTTAATCAATGCCAGGCCTTGGGGAGGTTTGATTTCAGTGGGGATTGCATTGTACAGGTTGTTAAATCGGGTGCAATAATCCTGTACCATCTCACCTTGGTTTCTTTTTATATTCTCATATTCAGACAGTATTTGGAGAGGGTTTTTCTTTACCTCCCATCTGTCAAGAAAAATTCTTTGGAACGCAACAAGGTCAGGAACTGAGGCGGCAGGTAAAGCTTTGAACCATTTCTTGACGTCTCACGTCAGACTCTGGGCAAACAATCTCATTTGCACGTCTGTCTCATCAACTTCTTGTAATTCAAAGTAATCATTCATTTTGTCTACATGTTGTTGGGCGTTTAACGGTCCGTTCACATCGAACTATGGAAGTCTTGTTTGGTAATCTTGGGGCATGGCATGTAATGGCGCAGCTAGCACCAACGGAGCATATCAAGATGCCATGATGGGTGGAGGAGGTTGGATAGCAACCTGGATGGTCGGCGATGTAGCGACTGAAGATGAGGGTGAGGAGGGACTGTACGGTACTGAGGTAGTCATTTGTAATTTAGTCGTGGGAGACAAGACTTCTGGGGTTCGGGGTTGCAACACAGTTGGATCAAAAACGAGTTCAGACAAAAAACTGTCGGACCGTGTTCTAACCAGACTTCGAGGTGGAAAGGTATCAAGATCAAGGTTTTGAGAGGTAACGAGTTTTCCTGAAAAGGAAGGTGACTTATGCAGGGAAGTATGACTTCTTGATACAGCAGCCGAGACCTTTCACCTAAGTAAATGTTTTGGGTTATCTATCACTATTGCAAGTTATGGGTCGGGATGAGATCGAGTGTGAACTTTCTTGGAAGCCAGAACTATTTTTTTTTTTTTTTTTATATAGATATTTTTTAATTTTGTGAGTATGGAAATAATATATACAAGGTTTGATCAACCTCTAACACTACTTTCTTCATAGAATCAAATGTTCTTTTAGGGGAAAGAAAACACTAAAATGTCAATTTTTAGTTCTTCCCCAGTGGAGTCACCATTATGTTAGCACTTGGTAAATTTCCTAGAGGTTGAAAAAGAAGAAATCTACAAAGGTAACTTTATCCAACCACTTTTAAAGCTGGGAATCTAGCCCTTCCAGCTTCAGAGAGGGATCTCTCTATATGATTTAGCTTTGTTTTTAATTTCAGATGTTAGGCTAGGTAGATAAACAGGTAGGTTTGTTGTAAAAGTGTTTTTTGAATTGGTTGAGACAGTCTACACCTCCATTGGGCTATGGGGTCTGCGTTAAAATAATCGTGAGATACAAACCATAAACGTAAAAGAAAATACTTCAACAGGGCGAGATAATATACTCACTGGATCTTTAATAATTTAAATGATGGACAGAAGAAAAGATGAGAAAGATCATTCAACTAAGAAGCAGTTAAGAATTCCTTAATTGAAAACCTTAGAAGATAAACATTAAAACCTTTAAAGTCGGAAACAGGGTATCTAAGATAAATCCTGCAACATACGTTACTTTTAAAGATTAGTTTTAGAAAACAATATGATCACAAAGCAAGAAAAACATTCAACTTAGAGAAAAACGTCACCAGTGAATACACACAAGAATCCTGTAAAAGTGCTTCCTCTTTATTAATGGCAGATCTCTTCAAAAATAGGTATAGTTTGATAGCGTCAGGGTGTGAGAATCAACAACCCTCAATACATTGAAAAGTGAAGTATTTATAATTCAAATTACAAATGTTCCTGTCATAACTGGCCAGGACGTGCTCATTCTATTTTTAGTCTAACTAATTTAACTGATCAAAACTGCTTGGTGACTTGGTGCAACTGCATGTGGATTTTCTGGGGTAGGTCGTTGGTGAGGTTTCTGCACAACCTCTTCTGACTGGACAGGTGACTGGACCTAGACAGCTCATCTTCTAATCAAGCAGATCGCAGAGTTCCTCCCATCTGATGTGGCTAGGCACCATGACTTTGAGAAGTCTCTGATGCACTTCGTCCATTTCTGTATACTTGGCGAATGTGGGCTTAGTGAGGAAAATGTATCGGATCTCGTGCTGGATGCTGATGTCAAATTGAAGGGCGTCCAGGAATGCTTTGCCAGTGATGCTCCCTTTTATGCTAGAGAACCTTGAACCGTCCTTAGACACCTCAGCTAATTTCTTCTTGTAATCCTGGAGTGTCATTAGTTTGTTATTAATGACCTTCAGACCAGGCAGGCCTTTCTTTTGGAGAGAATCAATCTTACAGAAAAAAATTTGTACTCCCAAGTCCATGGTCTGAACTTTTTGTTCTAGCTGAAGCATCAATCCCCTCTTGGTCAAAACTCTTTTGACCTCCAGGATGGTTTCTTTTCTGTCCTCTATCTTTAACTCTTCCAGCTCTTCTCTGGTCTTAGAATTGAGGAATCTAATTATATCATTTGCCTGAGTTGGTCTATCTCCCAATTCCACTCTGATCTTCTCAATGGCCTGTTTACTCCTCTGGACCAACTTGTTCTGTTCAAAAATTATTTGAATCATGGGCCAGATTTCATTCATGGACTTTGTGATATCTGTCCATACATTCTCCTTGACCTCAGCTAAAGCCTTCCCTGCCATGTTTTGTTGGTGGAGCTACTGTAGTTCCTTCTTTAGATGCTCAGTTACCTGTTTCTCTTTGGACAGACTGATCTGGAAAGAGCTTTTAAGTTCCTGGAGGTTCTCAACTTCTTTCTTAAGCCTGCTGATTTCTGTCTCCTGCAGGTTCATTTTCTCCATTGATTTGGCAAGATCAGTTGTGCCTTCCTGTGGATTCACTGGTGTCACAGATGGAAGTGTTGTTACTGTTGCTATGTTTGTCCCTGAGATTGGGATAGCAGTCAATGGAATGGACTCCATAGACTTCATCTGTTCTTTCTCTTTCAATAATTTTTCCATCTCAGCTTCCATTTCCTTGAGCTGAGCATTCTGGTCCATGAGCAACTTTAGCATCTCATCCTTCTCACCTTCTTTCGCTGCTATCTCTTTCGCCTGTGAGTCCTCTGTGGGCAGGAGTTTCAGCTATTTTCTTAAGGATGCGATGTCTGCATTCTTTTTCTTTATCATCTCTTCTGCTGCTTTGACATTCGTAGGATCATAACTGATCTTGAGGAACAGCTACTCCAACGTCTTGATTCTATTGTCTTTTGCGAAAGATGATATTTTCTCCATCTTCAGTTGTGTCTGAGCATTATTCAGTGATACCTGAAATTTTGCTGCAGAAGCTGAAGCGTGAACCAATGTGTGAAAAACCATCTCCCCTGTTTGTTTGTGCAGATCCATCTGGTCTGTTGGATGCACGTCCTTCGCCTGGAATTCAAAGGTGGCCCTCTTGTAGTCTGAGATCACTTTGGGATCCGGTACCTGTGCTTGGAGGTAAGCCATGTGCATCCTACCCTTCTCTGTGTCGAATGTAGACAACAGTCTATGTTGCGTGGTCGACATTTGTTTCCGAAACTGGGCATAAGTGCTGCTAGTCAGGGTTTGATTCTTCTTCTTGATCATCTCATATTTCTCGAAGATGCCCAATTTAGGCCCAGTCTTGCCTTGCTGAGTGTCTAAGGGGAAGTCGGTAGACTTCTTCGGTATTGTTGTTGTGATTGCCTTATGCTGGCTCGAACCAAAAGGTAGAGTGACCAGCTTGATCACTGGGGTAGTTACTGTGGTAGGCGAGACTTCTTGTTCTACTGTCGTGCCAGGCGTTGAAACTGTCTTTGGCCTCTTGGTGTGCATCTTGAACCCCTCTGATGACACCTCCATTACAGGTGGAGACGACTCTTGTCAAGGCCTTTTTTCCTTGGGGACCTGAGGTGTGGTAGTGGGGGGCACACTCATAGAGGGCACCTGCTGTTCCACTTCAACTTGTTGTTCCATTTCGACTAAGGTGTCAGGCACCCATACTGTCTGATTTGCAAATTTTTCGATCTTGGGCTTGGACTCATGCACATACGGGGTATTTTTATTCTTCACCCGCATTTCTGAAATGATCCCGCATGGGTCATAGTGCCATTTGAAACTCGTAAAGAATTTCATCTCCTTCAGCATTCGATCATCTTCTTCTCCGACACCTCGACTGTTGCAAATGAAGGAGCCAATTTGCCCGTTGATGCCCAGCTGCTAGTTTTTCTTCAATGAGATGAAATGAATGTCGTCTGAATTCATAATCTGTCTAATATACTCTAATGCAAAGATTCTTACCGACATGTACTTTGGCAGCTTGTAGGGTGCCAATTTGCACCCGAAAACTCTGATCTCAGTGTGGTTTTGATACAGGTACCAGTCTCCTGTCTTTGCATTGTCCGAAAGATGTAGAATTCTCTGGACCTCGTCATTTATTCGTGGTTCAGNCGTCATTTATTCGTGGTTCAGGCCTGCTGCTCAGCATGCTTACCACGGGGTGATAGAAAATATCAATGAAGACCTTGAAGCTATACTCTGTGGAGTTGTGTTTCAGAAGAGAAGTCCATGCTGTGACTGGTTGTGGCCTTCCGTCTGCGTCCATCTTCTGCATGGAGAAACTGAATTTGTCAACTTGAAAGTAAATGAACATATACGTCAGTATAGAAGAATATCTGAACATGCCCTCTGTGCCAAAATTCATGAACTGTTCCTGAATATTGTCGTCCAAGAAGGTGCTGTAATTGAACTGCGTTGTGGGATTTTCATCATTTGAGAAAATAGATAGAAAACCCAAGATGGGCTCATTCACCCATTGGTCAGAATAGTAACCCAGCAGGGCACAAAGGGAGGAAATGATTTGGTTTCCTTTGGTGGAGAACATGGATGATGGGTAAGGGGGATTTGTGGAAGGGAATTGAGCGAAAGTGGGGAAGAAAAACTCGAATATCTGAGCTCTCTAGGGAAAGGTCATTTTCTGATATAACTCAGTGAGGATTTCTAAATTGAAAGGGGATGCAGATTCAGCACGGGGAATTTGCATCAAATGGTCAATGTCTTCGGGAGTGATGAAAAAGAGGACGTCTCCATATGATGAAACGATGGCCCTTTGGTTGGGAATATAATGGGCTTGGCATTTGAGGTTGAATTCGGGGAAATGGTGGATATGGGGAAAGAGGTACAAGGGTAAATTGGACTCCCATAGTCCAATTCCATTGCTCTGGTCTAGAAACACCTCCCTGAGCCATGACTGGAGATATGAGAAGTCGAAATCGCATATAGTATCTGCGATCAATCTATCTTTATTGATCAAGGGGATTTTATCCAGGTCGACGGGAGGAGGAAGAAAAGGATTCTCTTCTCCTTCCGCTTGTCTTGGCTTTGACACCATTTCTGCAACAGTACCTACAATAAACACTATGTTAGTGGGGTAGACTGACTATGGATGAAGGTGGCGGAAAAGCAATGGAGGCGTAAGGGTAAAAGTTTCTGGTGCAATGGACGAATAGTGAATGAAGAGGGAAAATGGTAGTTTTATTTAAAATTGGGGTCGGTTGGGCACGGGAAAATGGTCAGCATGACAACGGGTATGTTATCCAGTAATTAATGAAAAACGGGCCACTTGGGGTGATATGGCAAGTGACGGTGGCCAAAACATACGGATGGTTGATGTGGTTGCTAGGGATTGGAGGTGATGGGAAGTGAAAGTCTCCATAAGGGGCTGGTCATGAGTGAAAAGGGTAAAGGACTGACAGCGGGGACTGACAGCAGTTATGGGATGAGACACGACCCCGGGAACAAGTGGGACAAGTGGACTCAGTGGAGGATGATGTTCATAAGTGATGGGGTTGTCAGATAGCATGTGTGGGATGGGACTTGAGGACCAATAAGCTGACGCCACGCATGATCGGGGGCCCACTGAAGAGAAAATCCATTCCGGACCCCCCCCCTTGGTTAAAGGCAGAACACCAGGGGGGGGTCCGAAATCCATTGTGATCCATTGATCTGCGTGCTTGTTTCCTGGCTGCAGATCTTAGTGCGCCCCTTAATACTCATTCCGGACTCCCTCCCTCCATTAAAGGCAGAACGGACGGGGTGGTCTGGAATCCATTGTAGACCATTGATTTAAGCGCTCTATTCTGGGTCATCTAGATGCGTGCCCATGTTATTACTGATTTCGGACCCCCCCCGGTTAAAAACAGAATGGTAAGGGGGATCCAAAATGCGTTGTGCATTGTAGATCTTGGTGCTTTGATCAGAACCGTTGGGATGTGCAGGAAACATAATCTGGGAGCGGACAAATATGTACTAGGGAAAAAACTTAGGATATAAAGCATTTTATGTGTTTTTCCCAATTTTTCACATAGACGCCATCAAGGGGATATCATCTGAACTATTCTTAGGCAATGGAGACATGGTGTAGCATTTTCATCAATTTGGTTTCAAGGGTGGTGAAGCAAATGAAGTAGCTAACCTACATGTTAACCTATCTTCCTAGGACAATTAACCCAGATTAGACTGTTGGGTTAAGAAATTACTCTACCTAAGGGCTATCTGACCAGGATTAGACAGTCTGGTCAGATTTATTCACTAATCTAACCTAAGGGATATCTGACCAGGGTTAGACAGTCTGGTCAGATTTATTCACTAATCTATCAACATTAAAATTTAAAAGAAATTGGCCATGCTTGAAAGATATGGCCAAGTTACTATTATTGCATGGGGCTTTTCTTTTCAATTCTTTTATGCCCTCTTTTTCTTTTTTCTTTTCTTTTTCTTTTTTCTTTTTTCTTTTCTTTTTCTTTTTTCTTTTTCCCTTTTCTCAAATTATTTGCAGAATGAAAAATCATTTGTCAATCAAAACACTAGATACAGATAATATCCAAGTCATCAGTTGATTCCCATAATTTATGGGGTGATAACAGCAACCACTGCTTGCATGGCATAGGTCCAACTCCTTCCTAACAAAAGATTGTAGTCGAGAGACGCATTGACCACTTCCACCTTGACACACATGGTCTTCCCTCCTAACTGCACGGGGAAAGAGGGGATGATGCCATGTTGTCAGACCGAATAACCGTCGAAAGCGGTAAGAAGTGTAGGTGATGGAGACAAAGTGGGCTGGCCAATGGATTTCCAACACGCCAAAGACATTATGCATGTTGAGGCGCCCTCATCAACCACTGTGTGGAAAATGTTTCGAGCAAAAGTTTTCGTGGTGTAAGCCACTACTATCTAGAACACTACATGGTAAGGGAGACAAGGTTTTAAGTCGGTCGTATCAAGCATGATTGTGCCTAGATTACAAGTCTTGGAAGATCCTAATACGGATAACAGAGCCTTTCTCTAAGAAGGGCAGCTCTGGAGGACTTCCAAAGAAAACATGTCACAAGGGGTTTGAGACAAATCCTGCACCATAGAGTAGTTCTGGGCAGCCCTTGCATTTGGACTGTGAGAAGCTTTCTTGAACGCACCTTTGGGAATGTGTGTCATTGTTTCACCCAATGCCTTCTCAGTATGGAGAGGAAGAGATGGGATGTCAAATTATTTACCTTTCTTAGAGGTTCTTGGCTTTCCATAGTCATGTGCTCTAGTCGATATAT
>SNQJ01S0190861.1:0-18053 GCA_010110895.2 Picea sitchensis | reverse complement strand
TCTAATCTGTTACCGGCAAAGGAGAGAGGGAGAAGAGTGGCGCATATTTTGGAGAGGACTTTCTGTATTGGTTTGAGTTATCTCTTGACATTGTATTGGCAATTTATGAAAAGAAAGTTTTTGCTGGGTTTTCTTCCCCCAGAGGGTTTCCCAGGATAAATGTTGTGTCTCTTGTGAATGTGTATTTCTCAGTGATCCTTGTTCTTATGTTGCTCTTATCTATTGAAATGCAAAGAACTATAATAATGGCATAAACATTAACACCAGGTTCATGCAAAAGTCACATGAGCTACATTGGAAGGCTACAAATCATATCCTTGGATACGTACAGGGCACCATCACCTTTGGGATTCATTATGCAGCAGACTCTACATTATATCTCACCGGGTTTACTGATTCTGACTGGGTTGGCGATAGCACTAATTGCAATTCCACATCTTTTTACTCACTTTGTATTGGTTTTGGGCCTATCTGTTGGTCGAGAAAGAAGCAAGTTTTCATTGTTCTATCCTTAGCCGAGGCAGAGTATAGAAGGGTAGTTACCATAACCATTTAGGCTACGTGGCTACAAAATTTTCTCACTGAGTTGAGAATTCAGTTTCATCAGTCGATCATCATCTGGTGTGACAACCAGAGCACTCTGAAGTTTTACAAAGATCCAGTTCAGAAGTAGAGGACGAATCACATCGAGATCCACATGCACTACATTTGGGACTTAGTACACGAGGGGATCATCAACTTATAGTTATGTCCTTCAGCGGAACTGATGCAGGAGAATTGGCTTCCAAGGGCATGTATCAATGTCTAGAAATACCTAAAGGTCTTGACATCAAGCCAAGGAGGGGCCATTGTAATTTCAATGTACAAAATGTTTTACTCTCCTAGTAAAGAGTTGATAGGAGATGTATCTAGATTAGTGGTTAAATGTCCATGAGTAATGAGTCATGTAACCAATCCCTTAAGAGATGGGATGACTCGAGTAGGCAGCTACTTGTTTTCAATTAGTAGTTATATGAGTCATAGAAGACATGAATGTAACTTTCTAAGAATCGATTTAGTTGTTGAATATTAGGAGTTAGTGGTAAGGACTGGGGAAGCTCAGTTCTGTTTTGGCAATGGAAGAAAAATAAAGTCTCGAGAGTAGAGAGACAGGAGGATATTTCAATAGAGAGGTGGCCATGGAATGTCAAATCAAGCCATAGAGAGGAGTGAGGAGTGAGAGATTTGAGTAGAATTGTGTGTACAAATTTGTTAACGAATTGAAGTTTTCATTATGGAATTGTCTTTGTGTTGACTATGTAACTCCAATATGAATATGTGAATTCATAATTATGATATATAAGAGAAATCTATTAATGTGAGAGGAATAAATCCTAAGTTAAGGATTTAAGACAAATTGGGGAAATTTTTTGTACATATGATGTTTGTATGAAAGATAGGAAAATGGGAATTATGTATAGACAGAGTAAACTCAAATTCAAGTTGAGAATTTGATGTAGGGTTTTATGTGTGTGATCAACCTTGGAGAAACAAGACTCAACTCGTTAGATGACAGTGCCCATACATACGAGAAATGGGCACAAAATTCTTCATTGAAGACTTAAAGGAGAGGTGATGAAATACTCTGCAACTGAGAGATCAGGGTTTTGTGTGTGAGTGAATAATCCTGAAATGTCCATTGAGAATGGGTTCATCGTTAAGGTTCTTAATTAAAATACCTCCATGTTTAATGTTGGATCAAATTGTATTGGGTTAGATTTAATGTTGGATTTGTTTTATGGCTTGAATATGCTCTGCGTTAAGAAAGATCATGAATTCTATATATAATTGAGGTTCTGAGTTGTTTATTGGAAAGATTAAATCCATAAATGTGTGTGGTCAAGGAGTGACGAAAGCAAATGAAGGGAAATCCACATTGATGGGCAGAGGAAATGTTGAACAACAAAGAAATTGAACGATTGCATGGTGAAAGAGGACTCATGGGCATTGAATTATTGACTAGGTTATGGTCAATCCATGATATCTGGAGAAAAGACAATGGAAAATCCTAATTAAGTGAAAACTTGAAATACCCAGAAAGTAAATCGTCCTTAGGAGAATGCAATGAAGGTAAGCGATTTTAATATTAGCATGTATCTTATCAATTTCATGTAGATTCAATTCTAGCACTGATTTGTAAATGCGCTACAAATGATATTTTATTGAGATCTATTTCTACATAGACTAAGTTTTTGGGAGAAATGCCCTCAAGTTGAAGAGAAATTGTCTTTGTGTTTGGATGGAAAATCACCCTATTGTGAAGGAATAATGTGCTCTATTTATTCGAGAAGTGAGGAAACTTTGTCCTCGGATTGAGAAGTAGGTGAATTTACTTTCCACTCATGAAAATTGAATACTAAGAGTTGATTGTTCCTAGCATTGATTTGATGAAGGAAATACAAGAGATTCAAACCCTTTGGAAATCAAACTCTATGTTATGTGTATGGAAATTTCCTTTGGATATAGATTTTCTAAGGTTGGATGAATTAATGTTTTGTTGTCTCTATTAAAAAAATGAAATGTATTATCTTGTATGAAGCCCTGGACTACAAAACAATTATGCCAATTTGCAGTGATATTACATAGTGAAAGGACTTGGTGGTTCCACAGAAAGGAAATTTTCAGTTCAAAGTCATAGGACAATTTTTTTTCCCCGTAGAAATAGAAGAGAAGGTTTGAGCTTGAAACTAAGTGCCAGTAGCATTAATAGCTACTAGTATTTTTGCTTGCATGATTTTTGTATCAGAGTAGGGATGTTCTTGAGAAGGTAAGAAGACAGACATGCAGCCTATAGAGGAGATTTATGAGTTAGTTGCTTTGCATGTAAGAGAAGAAGAGGCTTGTAGCCTGAGAAGTGAGGTCTCTATCAGAGATATCTACTTTGGGAGGATAAACTTCATGCAAGAGGTAGCAGCAGATAGAAGAGATACATATCAGCAAGAAGATCATAGTCTTTGAAGACAATGATGAAGGAAATTAGTGAGGGTTTCTAAGAAGGAATGAAGTGTGGCCAGGGATCTAGTATTTCAACTAAGGATTGAAATACAAGAGGACAGATATGTCCTTAGTATAGATTAGTTGTGGAAGTAATCCTAGAATGAGCATAGATAAGTGATCAGGAGGGTTCTAGAAGGAGGACCAAATACTTTCCAAAAGACCAAGCACAAAGGAGGTTTGGTGAGGTAAGTTGTAGCAGGGATAACTATTATTGCGGGTAGCTCATAGAACAATGGAAGAAACTCAGGAAGATGACTATTAAGATTCATAGAAGAGATTTAGAAGGAAGCCACAAGGTGAAGACAGAAAGTGCCAAGGAAAATGGCATATGGAGAAGATAGATGAGTGATGAAGAGTATCAGAGGGAAAAGGCTGAGATAGAAGTCCATCTGGAAGTTATGATGGAGCTGTTACAGAAGAATGAGGAAAAATAGATATGTGGTTTCCTTATGAGAAGACAGTTAAGGTGGCATAAGCTACAAAAGAGAAAACAGAAACTGATGAATTTCCAGTGGAAGGATGAGATACTTGAGACAAATGAGTGTCTGGGAGAATACTTGAAGACAAGAGCTTCAAGTGAGGCCAAGAGGTATCAATGTTTTGGAACTGATATTTTGTGTATGTCTGCAGGTACAATGAATGAAGAAGTACAATTTGTTGATATTGTCACAAATAATGAAGGAGAAGGACAAAATATGAATTTTGTTTTGAAAGAAGATGAGACGACTGAGTCTCATGTTCATGCACATGCATAGCTGATTGAAATTAATGTTTTCCATCATACTGTGGAAGATTAAAATAACGAGGACTTGGCTTATGATGATGGACATGAGCATAAAGAGGAAAAGGAGGATATTAAACATTCAAGTGTTGTGCTTGAGGAGGCTGAAAAGAAGACTATTAATGATTTTTTGAGTCTTGCAGAAGACTTGGAACATCCAGAGAAATATTTGATGCATGAACTACCAAATGAGACCATTGGGTCTTGTAGTTTTGAAGTTGAAAATTTAAGTGTATTTGCAGGTGTTGCAGAAGTCAATCCATCTCTTGGAGTTGTCTTAAATGAAGTGGAAGATTGTCAAATAAAGTATGATGAAGAGAGTCTTTTTGATGAAGACCAAGAAAGGTTGTTGCAACAAAAGAAGTTTATAGAACTCTTACTTAATAAGGGCAACATCTCTGAGGAAGGTGAGATAGTCATGTCTCATATAAAAGAACCTGTTGTTGTTGAGGACAAGGAACAGTTGGCTTGTTTGAATGGCCAAGAGAAGACTATGAGACATACCTCTAGAGCTGTCACAGTGGTAGAAAATAAGAATACTATTTTGATCAAGGATGAGGTGGTAGTGTCAAAAGAGGATCGGTTTAGTGACAAAGAAGAGGACTGTGAATATTGTATAGAGTTTTCAGAAGAAATTTCATGTGAGATAACTAATTTGTGGAATGAGCTAAGTCTTTTGGAAGATAGACTAGCAAGGCAGTTAATGAATATTCTGAAGGTACAATTAAATTTGGATGAAGATGAGATAGACAAGTTTGAAGGTGAAGGAGAGTTAGTTTTAGAACTTAAGAAGATTGAAATTTTCCAGGCAAGGCATAATGATATGGAAGTGTCTCATGTTATAAAAGAGACAAGAGAAGATATTGGTTTATAGTTCTATGATGTGTTTACTAGTATAAAAAGAGGACCGATTGATTATGTTGCTGCAATCAAAAAATGGGAAAATAAATTACTTTTTGAAGGTGAATTTGCAGGCATAAAGCATGAGGAGGATAATGCAGAGGGAGATGCTTACAAAAGAATAAAGGAAGTAAGGGTGGTAGCAATGTCAAGAGCAATGTCTAGAGAAATATCTATAGAAATATCTGGGGTAGTGTTTGAAGAAAATCTGAAAGTAAAAACAGAGTTTGAATCAAGAGAGGCTGAAGAAGATGAGCAACGGACTGAATTGGAGAAGACCATAGAAGACATTTGGAAATTAATGCAAATTCCCAAGAAGATCTACAACAAGATGAGGGAAGAAATCCACTGTAAACATGATTGGGGAGTGAAAAACAATGAAGGTGAAGACAATGGAGCTCTACAATACAAAGTATGTAAGCCTGGAAGATTACAGTCAAAGAATGATGAAGTTGATGCATATTATGGACAACAACAGGCTAGAGACTGGGAATCCAGGGAAGATGAATATTGAGGACACATGATCAGGTGATCATGTCTTATTTCTATTTTGGGAGTCTGATGCAGGAGAATTGGCTTCCAAAGGCATGTATCAATGTCTAGACCGACCTAAAGGTCTTGGCATCATGCCAAGGAGGGGCCATTGTAATTTCAATGTACAAAATGTTTTAATTTCCTAGTAAAGAGTTGATAGGAGATGTATCTAGATTAGTGGTTAAATGTCCATGAGTAGTGATTCATGTAACCAATCCCTTAAGAGATGGGATGACTCGAGTACGCAATTACTTGTTTTCAATTAGTAGTTAGATGAGTCATAGAAAACATGAATGTAACTTTCTAAGAATAGATTTAGTTGTTGAATGTTAGGAGTTAGTGGTAAGAGTTGGGGAAGCTCAGTTCTATTTTGGCAATGGAAGAAAAAGGAAGTATCGAGAGTAGACAGACAGGAGGAGATTTCAATAGAGAGGTGGCCATGGAATGTCAAATCAAGCCATAGAGAGGAGTGAGGAGTGAGAGATTTGAGTAGAATTGTGTGTATAGATTTGTTAATGAATTGAAGTTTTCATTATGGAATTGTCTCTGTGTTGAATATGTAACTCCAATCTGAATATGTGAATTTATAATTATGATAGATAAAAGATATTTGTTAATGTGAGAGGAACAAATCCTGAGTTAAGGATTTGAGACAAATTGGGGAAAATTTATGTACATATGATGTTTGTATGCAAGATAGGCAAATGGGAATTCTGTATAGATAGAGTAAACTCAAATTCAAGTTGATAATTTGATGGAGGGTTTTATGTTTGTGATAAACCTTGGAGAAACAAGACTCAACTCGTTAGATGACAATGCCTATACATACGAGAAATGGGCACAAAATTCTTCATTGAAGACTTAAAGGAGAGGTGATGAAATACTCTGCAACTGAGAGATCAGGGTTTTGTGTGTGAGTGAATAATCCTGAAATGTCTTTTGAGAATGGGTTCATCGTTTTGGTTATTAATTAAAATACCTCCGTGTTTAATGTTGGATCAAATCGTGTTGGGTTAGATTTTATGTTGGATTTGTTTTATGGCTTGAATATGCTCTGCGTTAAGCAAGATCATGAATTCTATATATAATTGAGGTTCTGAGTTGTGTATTGGAAATATTAAATCCATAAATGTGTGTGGTCAAGGAGTGACCAAAGAAAATGAAGGGAAATCGACATTGATGGTCAAAGGAAACGTTGAACAAGAGAGAAATTGAATGATTCCATGGTGAAAGAGGACTCCTGGGTGTTGAATTATTGACCAGGTCATGGTCAATCCGTGATATCTGGATCAAAGACAATGGAAAATTATCATTATGTGCAAACTTGAAATACCCAAGAAGTAAATCGCCCTTAGGAGAATGCGATGAAGGTAAGTGGTTTTAATATTAGCATTTATATTATCAATTTCATGTAGATTCAATTCTATCATCGATTTGTAAATGCGCTACAAATGAGATTTGATTGAGATCTATTTCTACATAGACTAAGTTTTTGGGAGAAAATGTCCTCAAGTTGAACATAAATTGCCTTTGTGTTTGGATGGAAAATCACCCTATTGTGAAGGAATAGTGTTCTTTGTTTATTCGAGAAGTGAGGAAACTTTGTCCTCAGATTGAGACGTAGGTGCATTTACTTTCCACTCACGAAAATTGAAGACTAAGAATTGATTGTTCCTAGCATTGATTTGGTGAAGGAAATACAAGAGATTTGACCCCTTTGGAATTCGAACTCTATGTTATGTGTATGGAAATTGCCTTTGGATATAGAGTTTTTGAGGTTGTATGAATTAATGTTTTGTTGTCTCTATTAAAAAAATGAAATGTATTAGCTTGTATGAAGCCCTAGACTACATAAAAATTATGACAATTTGCAGTGATATTACACAGTGAAAGGACTTGGTGGTTCCATGGAAAGGAAATTTCTAGTTCAAAGTCATAGGATAGTTTGTTTTTCATGTAGAAACAAAAGAGAAGGTTTGAGCTTGCAACTAAGTGCTATTAGCATTAATAGATACTCATATTTTTTCTTGCATCAAGAACAGATGGTAGACATATTCACCAAGACCTTCACTGAGAAGAAGTTTCATTCTCTATGAAGTCGTCTTGGAGTGAAGGACACAGTTGCCTAACAAATGTAGTTCTTCTTTTTACATGCATTGTACCTTGAGGGGGAGTTTCTTCCATGAGGTTTTCCCTCTTTCCTCACTTTATTTCATTGTATATTTTGTATTTGGGTACCTAACATGGCCTCATTGTTGGGACCCATTCTTTATTTTCACCATAATGATGTTTAGGGGGGTGTTGGAGTTACTTCACATGCACCTAAGATTTATTTTTCCTAATTTTTTTCTTTTATTATTAGTCATTATCCAGTCTCCTATATTTTAGGGGAGAATATTCCACCTGGAGAATATTCTCTTTCAGTTGACATTTAGTTTGACTAGTTGAGTTGAGTTTAGATGCTGCATTGGTTTTGTCACCATGAAACATTGGGATCATCACTAGCTAATGAGAACTTTCCTTGGGATCATCACTAGACCGGCACATTACCCTTTATTTCCTGAGTTAACTCCTCACTACTCTTTGTTCAGTGAGTTAACTGAAGACTAGTTGACTAGTTAACTCAACTAGGTGGCAATTCACTCTCGTAACTGCCTGGGAGACTAGACTAGGTGGAAGTTCACTCACATAAATATTGGTGTGTGTCCATATCACTCTAGAACACCACTATGGCACACTGTTTCTCCTCTAGTGCGCACTCATTGAGTTATATAGAGTATATCATGTGTAAATTATTCATTATTCAATACGGTTAATGAGAATTCTTCTATTCTTTCTCTCCTTATTCTTCTTTCTCAAATTCTCTCTGCAAATGTGTGTATTATTTTTTATCTAGATCTATTATGTGCAGGTTCAACACATTTACAGTTTTGTGACAGTGTGAGTCCAACTCCAATTCATAAGAGGAAATGGGGTTCTGAAACATATTGCATCCATAATATATGCAGACATATAAAAAGGAACATGCTCTCCTTTAGATTTTTGGGCTATGTAATCCTCTATTTGTTTGGCTAGGTTATCTGAAAACATTTTTCACGGATAAAAATTATAACCCTCTGCTACTTCATGGATTATAGGAACCCAATCTATAGTAAAATGCGTAAGGATTTTCTTTCTGAATAATCTACAAAGCATCATGCCAGTATACATAATATGGGCATCACAGGAGGCTGTAGAATATGTTCCATGGCTATTAGCTTTGAATTTATTTTCATTTCCCCACCAAGTTGTTACTATATCATGGATAGTTATGTCATAACATACACATTCATCATTCTCAAACTTCATTATAAATGATGCATTATAAGTATATTTGGGGGTGAAAGTTAATTTATACATTACTTTAATGTCTTCAAGTTGAAATGAGCCAACAATGGTCTTCTGATGACTATAGATAGTTCTAGTCAGAATATCAACATGATCTAGGGCCCAATGTATCATATCTATATATGGAAACAATTTTGTCTGTGTTGTGACTTTGTGAAGATATGACTTAGCCAATTCCCTTAGCTTGTTTGCAGTTGACTCATCGTCTCTTCCGCTTGATTCATCAGAATGGAGGAAATTTTCCTTCTCAAAGATTTCATAAACCTGCTTCCATGATTTAATTATATCTGTCAGGTGAGCGGTAGTGTCTGAAAAAATGTTTGAATTTGGGTTTGGGTATTCTACAAATGGATCTTTCTTTCTTTTTGTTTTACATAGTGCCATAATTTCCAAATATCAGTCCTCCTATAAGAAAATAAAAATCTATGAGCCCAACTGTTGTAGTGAAAGTTATGAAGGAAAATAGAGAAATGGTATGAAATTCAAAAGTTATTTTATTGAATAGAAAACACAAAACACAAACCATAAATCAATTTTACAATTAATCGAATGATAGGGTAATCGTGTCAAATATGTCAAATTTATTACCTGACAGACGTAATATTTTCAAATCCTTTACCTTAACGACGTTAAATATACCTTTAATGATCATGATTTTATGAATATGAGTGACTTTGTCGCTTCGGCATTTGGGAGTTTCGAATAAGAAATGCTAAATATCTCCCAAAGGATGATTTCACAAAGAAACCAATCATCCCTTAATTGATACTTTAGTTTTAATTAACCACAGTTTATGATTCCTTTAACTTTAAAAAACTTCGGAACTCCAGGACTCCAGAGCTTCATTGCTTCGTGACTTTTGTAATTGAATTGTTCACAATTACTTCGAGCGTTGAATTCATAGAGTGATTACTTAACGTTAATTACCCAAATAAAACATGTTTACCCTTTAATATTAGATGCTTTATAACTTTGGTGTTCTGGAACTCTGATGTTGTTTATCTTTGTTGATAGTTTAATCTTCCATAGGTCGGTCTCCCAGAGTGATGTGATAGGATGATGTCACTTCTGATGATGTGTCATAAAAATATGAGTGACATGTGTCACCTCAAATTGTGTGAATTATATGACCAAGAGTGCCAAAAATGAGAGCCACGTGTCTCCACATGTAAAGAGTCACAGGTGTCATAGGACACGTCAGTTGAACACTTTAAAACATATTCTGGAAATTCAGATCTTTGAAACTCTGGAGCTTCATGACTTCAGGATTTTAAATACCTTTAGACATTTGATCTTGAATTATTGAATCATGATGTTCTGGAATAAAACCTTGAATAGGAGTTATAGTGTTGATTAAACATTTCAAGATTTTGAATCCCCGAAGATGCGAGAGTCGTCGATCTAGATGAGTGTCAGGTATAATGGTTGATGCTTGATCTACCCTTTCAAAATATAACAAAATTTTTAGTTTAAGAAATGATATTCCTAAAGTTAAAACTTTTATTTGAAAAAGAACAAAACCACAAAGGAACTTGGAATTTTGATTTTTACAAGAAAATCTTATTTATGTTATAACACATTCTTTGGTGATTTCCATCCTCTAATGGCTTATATATTTTGTGGGTCTATTTTTATCCCTTCCTTTGAAATAATATGGCCCAAATAATTATCTTCCTTTGATAAAATGATCACTTGATCAACTTTTCATATAGTTGATGATCTATCAACACTTGTGGCACCATTATCAAGTGTTGCTCATGCTCTTCTTCATAATTAGGGTAGATTGTCATCCAAGAAGAAAATGACAAACTTATCCAAGTAGTTTATGAAAATACCATTCATCAAACACAAGAAGACAACTGGTGCATTTGATAACCCAAATGGCACCATCACAAACTCATTATGGTCATATATTGTTCTAAATGTCATCTTGTTGATATATTCTTCTTTAATCCTCACCTGATGATATCCTAACTTGAGATCAATCTTGAAGAATATCTTTGCATCTTTCAAATGATCAAAAATATCATCTATCCTTGAAAATGGATACTCATTCTTCATGGTCACCTTATTCAGTTGCCTAGAATCAATCCATATCCTCAAGGTTCCATCCTTATTCTTCATAAATAGAACTGGGGAACCCCCAAGGTGACACACTTGGGTGTATATACCCCTTCTTCAAAACGTTTTCCAACTGTATTTGTAATTCCTTTAGTTTTGGTGTACTCATCCTATAAGAAGTTTTAGACACTGGGCAGCTCCAGGAATTATATTGATAGAGAAATTTCTATCTCTCTTTGGTGGAAACACCAATATCTCTCTAAACACATCCTCATAATATTTTAAGACTGGATGAACTTCAATACTTGGCACTTTATATTTATCCACCTCTTCCATATGAGATACATAAATTTGGAATCCTTTCCTAAAGCTTCTTTTCAGTTGCAAGGATGAAATGCCTTTGATAGATACTACCCTTGGAATATCCTGAATTTTCCTCAAGTTCCCTTCCTCATCCAAACAAGTGAAGGCCTTGTTGTACCAATCTAGGACAACATGATGTTTTTCCAACCAATCCATACCAATTAGGAAATCATATGAATCCAAAGGTATGATGTTCAAATCTTCCTTTATACTCAATCCATTCATGTCCATTGGAAAATACCTAACTAACTAATTTATTCTTCTTTTAACTCCTTTATCTAATTGAACTAGCCAATATTTCCAATGCTTGCTTATTTGCAAATGAAATATTTCCACAAACTTAGAATCTATATAACTATAAATAGCTCTCGAATCAATTAAAATAGCTATAGGGTGATCATTGATATTATCTTCCACTTCAATCATATGACATTGAAATTCAACTTTCTTATTGTCCAAGGCGGCATAGATCCTTGGCATGCTTTTTCCCATGTCTTCAATTGTATAAACTCGTTGTACATTGTGAATAGTTCTCATTTTTTCTTCTCCGTGAGGGAAATATTTGTGCATGTGATCTCCCTCACAACCCCAACATTTACTATGTGCATCCTCCATATATTCATTCTCTCTATTGATTCTAATAAGTTTTATTTATTCATTTAACTGTTCAAAATTTGCATGCAATAAGATTTGTTAGATAAAATAACGCAACAATTTTGTAAAATTATGCATAATTCTTCCCTTCAGATGCACCCAAAATATTATATATATATATATATATATATATATATATATATATCTTCTATCCAATACCTTTACAATGACTACTTTCTTGCTCAATTATGAGCATTGAGCAGAAAGCTATAGGTAATTGAATATTTCCAAATTAACCCTTTTGTGGACCTATCACCCTAGTGTAGATAATCTCAAACACCCACTTTTCTCACTTACAGAGGTAAATATTTCGCAAACCAAGGAAATGTTTATAATACATACAACTAATATTGATGACAAGGAAGTCATAACAACTCTCAAATTGTCAAACTAATGCTCTAGCCAAATCTTGCAGCAATATGGGAATGACAACTTTGCCTCTTTGTCTTTCTCTTGACTTAGGATTTTTAGCCATGTTCATGCATTGCTAGACCAAATCCTTTGGGTTTTTGATAGAATCTCAATTGGGTTTCTTCATGTCTATGTTTTGAGCAATTTCTCCAATTTTAACCTTCATTTAGGGTCCATCCTGTTAGTTACAACCTGCTAAAATTTTAACTATTTTTCCTTTTCAACACTAAATGATACAATAATATTTTCTTTCATCCCACACAATTCCAGATGCCCAGATTATAATTTTGTATCCATAAATATATTATATGGTCCATTATATTTCAGTTCTCATGTTCCCAAAACTGACCTCTGAGCAGGGAGTTATGCCCTCTAGAAGTGAATTGCTAATCAAATTATAACATGCACTATCTAGGCTACAACTTCCTCATACAAGCTTTGTTTTTCTCTCAGGATATCTTATTGGAAATATCTCACTAAGATATTTTATTCAATATACAAATAATATTTTTGGTTCCTTTGGCACTTACAGTCTCGAAAATTAGAACTCTTAAAAATGTTGTTTAGGTCTTCAAAAATGCCCTGCAAGATCATGACCTGCCAAAGCACTATAATTTTCAGCGAAATTTGACTTTTTTTGCTAGCATAGTTGTTGATGTGGGTTTAGGGTCCACATGGAACCCTAGGGTGATTCCATGCTAACCCCTTCGCCACCTTGGCCCTGCTCCCCTAGCCTCTGACACCTTACGCCTTCACTCTTTATTTTTTCTTCCTTTTCTTTACCTTATATTACCTTTATATCTAATATATTTCTAGCCTCACCGTAGCCAGATTCCCACTTGGAACCTTATCTGACATGGATGGGATATGGGTCCCACCTCTTCTGCCAAATATCCATGTGGTTCCCCCTCATTGGCCACAGGGATGGACATGTCCCATCCTGCACCCTTTTTCCTTGGGCACGTGCAACTTGTGTAGAAAATCAGTGAAAAAAGCACACTAACACATAGAGATTTTGTCAAACACTTAGAAAAAAACATATTTATATCTTAAATGAAAATAATCCACATCACAACTATATAATAAGCATAAAAACACATTACTAAGTACATCTGTAGTGGAAAAAACAATGAACAACAGTCACAAATCCATGTGCACGCCCAGAAATTTTGGCAATCATCCATGGAAAACCGCAATTTTGGGAAAGCCACGAAGAGAGATTTTATTTCAACTCCAGGAAGAAAATACAAGTTAGAACAATCAATATTGGTAGCAAAAGAAAACTTACAGGAACCCAATAGTCCCCCTCTAAATTATGTCTAGAAAATCATGCCAAATACATATTGTTGTACGAACCTCTCACTAAACAATAGAAAAGTAAATGTGCCAATAGTATGTTGTACGAAATGTCTAGAACGGTCCTCCTGCAGGAAAGAAAACCCCCAACATGCCTTGAAATTTGAGCCAACAAAAACCTCAAAATCAATGTCAATTTCTCCTTGCTATATGAATTGTACAAATCCATACAGTACAGCCTCCAACAACAACAATACTCCCAACACCTCTCACACAGAAAAATCTCTTGGGAAATGTGCCCAATGTCTCTTGAAAATTGTGCCAAACCTAGCTGCAAATAATTTCTTCCTTACTCTCTCAAAATGTCTCACAAGCTTGTCTTGCACACTACCCTAGGCATACTCTTATAATCTGAAAGTGACTTTTCACCTTCCCCATCCCTAAATCCAAAGGCCAAGATCTAATATTTGTCTTTACAAGATCAAGGGACATGATTCATTCCCTCCAAAATAAATCACTAAAATTACTAAAATACTTTACCCACTTTATGACATAAAGTCACTTTAATAAAATATTAGAAGGTACATTAAAAAAAACACTTTAATAAAAGAATCACTTTATTACGACTTTATAAAACACCTATTACAAATTCAAGTTCCTCATAGTGCAAATGTAAGGTCACTTCTGCATACAAGACAAAACATGCAGAGTACCTCCCAAGCTATAAAATATAACATCCCCTCTTAGTGAGGGATGCACTCACTACCATCACCATCATCTGGTCTTGTCCTGTATTCCATCACATTGTTCGCAATAGGATCCCCCTCTGAACTTGGAGCCAACCTCAACACCTACACTGAAATCAAACTTGAATACCTTCTCCTGGAAACCACTCTGAACCCTAATCTCCTATGAGAATACACTCCACCCTGAGCTTATGTCCACTCACACCAATTGAGCCTCATGTCGATGATCAGAAGAGACCCCCTCTCTTCCCTCAGATATCGATACTGAATCCTTGGGCCCACCACAGTCTCAGGATCCTCCTACTCCTCATCTGACTCACCAACTATATTTTGTCCCCTCACAATGAAAAACCTATCAACTCGATCACTAATCAAATTTGGCTCTACCAAGTCCACTCCCTCTCTGTAGATAAATAAATGTCCACGCTTGAAAATTTTCGCATATCCAGTATCTCCCAAAGCTGACATTGAGAGAAGGTTAACTCTCAGCCCTGGTACAAACATAAATCCATCAAACTCTAGGAGTTCTCCAAACTCGAGTTCGAATCTGACCCTTCCAACTCCACGTACTGCTTGTGCCATTCCCCCTTCACTATGAACTAGCCATCCTATGTCTGTCTCTGTGATATTGAGGAATATATGCCATATTCATGTCATATGAAATGAGGCTCCACTGTCAATGATCCATCTACTTTCACCCACAAATCCAATACTTCCAACACTTGACACGAGAGTAACCAAAGATAAATATTTATCAAACGTCTAGAAAGTCCTCTACTTTTTTTGTCATTGTTGCAACTTGCCCCCCATTCTCCTTCTTCTTCTTTTATTCTCTGGACACTGCGCTGCAAGGTAGCTATACTAGTTGCAGATGAAGCATATGAATTTTCTCAAGTCTCTCCCAGAACTCCCCTTCTTCTTTCCTTTTCTCTTAGTCACAAGAGAAACATTCTCTTCCTCAACACCATCTCCCTTCTGTCCACTTCTCTAAGATCCTTCTTGTATATCCTCCTGAGTGAAATCGTCACATAATCTTCTCCAGTAAGGGAGATTCTCTTTCCCCACCACGCACTTCACGAATACCTCCCACTCCTTGGTGAGTCCTTTGAGTTTTATCCACACCAACTCTAATTCAGGAATAACCTCTCAAACAACTTCCAACTCGTCCTTCACCTGGGAAACCCCGGTGAGATAGGTGGTCACATTCTCTCCCTTATCCATCTTAATTCCATGGATCTTGTCCTGGAGAGCCATTTTATGGTTTGCATTCTTTACCTCATACAAACTCTTATGTGCATCCCAAATATCTTTGGTTGTCTTCTTCTCAGCCAAGTGTAGAATAAGGTGGTCTCTGACTCCGTTCAATATGATTCTCTGAGTCTTGGATTCCTTCACCTCATGAACATCTGGATCTATGGGATCTATATGTACTGTCACAACGGTGTTTGCAAACGACCATAACTTTTTCTCCTTGAGAACAACTGGCATTCTGACTTTCCATTGCAAATAGTTGGAAATCCCATCCAACCAACCTTCATATCTGATGCATGCATCCATATCCTCTCAACTGTCCAAAAGAAAAACAACCAACTAGGTTTTCCCTCTTCAAATACTTTCCAAAAGATAACACTGTTGACTGTAACTTAGAGCCCAGCTCTGATACCATGTAGAAAATCAGTGACAAAAGAAAACTAACACAAAATGAAAATAGCCCACATCATAGTTATATCATAATCAGAAACACCCATTACTAAGTACATTTGCAGTGGAAAATAACAATGAAAAACAGTCACAAATCCATGTGCACACCCATAAATTTTGGCAATCAGCCAAGGGAAACCCCAATTTTGGGAAACCCACTGAGAGATATTTTATTTCAGCTTTAGGAAGAAAATACAAGCTACATTAGTCAATATTGGCAGCAAAAGACAAATTACAGGAACCCAACATCCCCCCTTTAAATTATGTTTAGAAAATCGTGCCAAATCTGTATTGTTGTACGACCCTCTCACTGGACAATAGACAAATAAATGTGTCAACAGTATGTTGTACGAAAACAAAAATTCCAACACAGCTTGAAATTCGATCCATCAAAAACCTCGAAATCAGTGCCCTTTCCTCCTTGTTGTACAGAATGTACAAACTATATGGATCCATATAGTATGGCCTCCAACAACAGAAGTATTCCCAACACCTCTCACACAGAATAATCTCTTGGGAAATGTGCCTAATGTCTCTTGAAAATTGTGACAAACCTAGTTGCAAACAATTTATTCCTTACTCTCTCAAAATCTCTCACAAGCTTGTGTTGCACACTACCCGAGGCATACTCATATAATATGAAAGTGGCTTTTCACCTTCCCCATCCCTAAATCCAAAGGACAAGATCTAATCGTTCCTTTACAATATCAAGGGACATGATTCATTCCCCCCAAAATAAATAACTTAAATTACTAAAGTACTTTTAACCATTTTATGACATAAGTGCACTTTATGACATAAAGTCACTTTAAAAATATTAGAAGGTACATTACAAAAAGTCACTTTAATAAAAGAGTGACTTTATTACAACTTTATAAAACACCTATTACAAAGTCAAGTTCCTAGTAGTGCAAATGTATGGTCACTTCAGCATACAAGACAAAACATGTGGATTACCTCCCGAGCTATAAAACCTAACAACTTGTTTTTTTCTCCAATCGAAAGGCCAAGATAAAAGGAATATTGATTGCTCATGTTGATATCATGGGGTTAAAGTGAAAAACACTTATTGATGTACTTTCCTTCCATACTACTACAACATCAAGTTGACACATGGCAGCTCCAAAACCATTTTGGAGGATTCTGGTATTTCACAAAACTACTTACAAATCCTTTAAAATTGTTATATTGTTGAGGTGACACATGTAAGCTCATCATGCATTTCGAGGGATTCTGGTTTTTTCACAAAACCACTTTTTACACCACCAATACCACTTATGGTACTGACTGCCACTCCACCGTTTCCATGCCACTAGACTTGACACCATTCCATCGTGGACCTACCACCGTGATATTCCACATCATCACTGCCTCGTCACCCACCATGTGGATAACAAATCATGATGACGTCACCATACAGAAAATCCCTAAATTTTCCAAATTTCCAAAACTTCCCAATTTTTCAAAAACACATAAATTTGAAATTTATTCCTTCCATGGAAGTTCTAAAATTAATATTCTTAGAGTCAATTCAAATTTTGTAAATCACCAATTAACTTCATACTCAACTATTTGGCATTTATGGGCATGAATTCCTCCTAAATTCACTCAGAAATTTGGGATTTTTACCCAATTTCTCCATGTCTACCCAACAATTCAGAAATTGATCCAATTCTATGCCTGAATTTACCCATTCAAAGGTCATAAATTAGGTATTTTAACCCTTGAATACAAGTCTCTCAAAATTGCAGGAAAATTCCCAAACTTTTCAATGGAAATTTTAACAACCAAATTGCAAACATTCTCTGAGCTTTAATTCTGTAATTTTTCCACTTCAGTGTTTTTTTGTTTGGCCCATGTAGGATCAGTTTTGAACCCATCACTCTGATACCACAATGTAACATATACAAAATCCAAGTTGGATCACGCCACAAAAAAAAAATCTCTGATACCAAAATGTAACGTTTCACGTTACCAACAAACTGGAAAATTAGCTTTGATGACATTTAATAATTACCATGCCTTTCATATGCAATGAATATGTAGTTCTACAACATATAATCCATGCATAATTATATACAAATAAATCATAACATAATTACACATAAACACAAACATTAGTTTTCCAAAATATTACACATAAAAGAACACTTATCTTTTATTAAAAACATCAATTGGTTGCA
>SNQJ01S0190860.1:16584-34012 GCA_010110895.2 Picea sitchensis | reverse complement strand
GTACAACAACATTGCTGCAAATGACTGATCCGGAACTCGAGCGAAGCGGCTGACCTTCGAGCCTCCTCAACAGATCCGCGAGCAAGTCCTGGCCGGCGAATACGGTCTTCAGAAGGAGATGGACGTGGGCGATGAAGCAGGATCCTCCCAGGCAAAGCCGCACAAAGGGTGGCAACCAGGTAAGCGTATACCACAGCTTGAAAAGGCACCAAGATACATCATTAAATCTAATAGAGTAGGCGAGCACACATAGTTTATGAAAGAGCACGCCCTCATAGGGAAATTTTTAGGCCTCTGGCCCTCGGAAAGGGATCTTCACAAATGGATCAAGCACTGGTGGAACCCCAGAGGGGATTACGAAGTTCAGCTCAGCTCCAAGGGCTTTTTCACAATCATCCTTTACAACTTAGAGGACTAAGACCGGATCTTTAAGAACGGCCCATACTTCTTCAACTCAGCAGGGCTTTTTCTAAGGTTTTGGACGGAAAGATTCAGCCCTGATAACGAAGACTTCACCATGGCACCGGTATGGATTCGTTTATACTCGCTACCACAAGAGTTCTGGCTGGAGGAAATACTAACGGGCATAGGAAACACCATAGGCCAGTATGTAATAGCATCGGAAGCCACCAAGCAAAGAAAATACACCTCCTATGCCAGAATCTGTGTTTACATGAATATATCCAAATCACTCCCTGGATCAATCACTCTAGAATACCAAGACGAAGACTGGCAACAAACCCTAGACTATGAGCATATCCCTTTCCACTGCAGGAGATGTCATGAGCATGGTCATCTTTTAAGAGACTGCCCACTTACCAAGACCACCGCCAAAGCCAGCGAGCCAGCGCAAAAGGATGGGTTCATCACGATAGCGGCAAAGAGGCGCATTCCACCAAAGAGACCGATCCCAGAGCAAAAACAGAACATTGAATCAAAAAACCCCTATGAAATATTGAAGCACCTACCGGAGGAGGAAGAAGTCCAAGATCCGCTCAAAAATCAGAAGCAAGCTCAGGACATCCCACCGAATCCAGCCCCCCCACCTCAAAGCCAGGAAGCACACATGGAAGATCGGGGCGAAGGAGATGGAGACACCACAATGCAGCTGGACGAATGGGATCTTGCAGGCATAGATCTGGAAAAGTTGGAAGAAGCCCTGAACCAGAAAGACTTGCAAACTCTCCCTGAAGAGCAGCTACGCAAGGTACACAAAGTCTTCCTAAATTCCTCTGCTGGCTCCACGACACGTCTAGGCATAGCCTCGGACTCGAACCCAGGCTTGAAGAAAATCCCTCGATAAAGCAAGAGACGAGGGCACAAAACCGCACAACAATTAATCAGGGAGGCATGCAACCTCATGATAAACTCTGGCCAGATCCACAAAATCTTGGAGGTTTACCTCCAAACCCCGTCATCAACTCAATGATGAAAATATTCACTTGGAATATTAGAGGACTGAATGGCAGGTCCAAGCAAAGGACCCTACGAGAATGTATAAAAGTTGAGAATCCAGATATGCTCCTTTTGCAAGAAACCAAATGTGCAGGAGCAGAAGCTGAAACCATCTTTCAGCGAATTTGGAGAAATTGCAACTTCATATCAACAGACTCTGTAGGCGCCTCGAGAGGATTAGCCATTCTCTAGAACCACACCACCATAATCATTCACAACCCCTTCTCAACTGTGGGTACGATAACGGCAAGCTTCCAGATCATCGGCTCGAACCTAGAGGGGGACATCACAAATGTCTATGGACCCCAGAATCAGCAGGATAAAGACAAACTTATGCAGAGGCTAGAGCTCATCAGAACCTTAGTATCCACACGTAACTGGGTACTAGGTGGGGACTTCAACATGATCCTCACACAGGAGGAAAAAACTGGAGGCACTAAAAGACTGGAACAAGACAGCTGTAAGTTCAAAGCTCTCATTGATAATCTTAAATTAGTAGATATAGAGAACAGCAATGGAACTTTCACTTGGTCCAATCGCAGATCAGGCGCTCAGCACATAGCTTGCCGGCTAGACCGCTTCCTGGTCGCTGAGGAATTAATGGAATCGGGCTCACAACTGGAAAGCCAAATCATTCCCAGAGCAGGATC
The DNA here is from genome assembly GCA_010110895.2 of Picea sitchensis. Taxonomy (NCBI): domain Eukaryota; kingdom Viridiplantae; phylum Streptophyta; class Pinopsida; order Pinales; family Pinaceae; genus Picea; species Picea sitchensis. The sequence continues at coordinate 31,907 of SNQJ01S0190860.1, read as the reverse complement.
AGATCACTGGCCGCTGCTCCTCAGCATGAACATCCAAGACATACCCAAACTCAAGCCCTTCCGATTCGAGAAATTCTGGCTTCTGCATCCAGACTTCCAGCAACTAGCTAAGGACTGGTGGGCGCAGGCAGAAATAAATCACGGCTCGAACATGTATAAACTTCAGCAAAGACTAAAAAACTTCAAAATGCTGCTGAAACAATGGAACAAGAACTGCTTTGGAGACATCTTCCAAAGCATACAAGATATCGAAAAACAGTTAGAGAAACTCCAGAAAACATTCATCTCAGGTTCCAGGCCAGTAGATCTTATGCAAGCGGAAGAGACGCTCAAGCAGCAGCTAGAAGAATGCCGAAAACAGGAGGAGATTTTGTGGAAGAAGAAATATCGTGTGCAGTGGCTGAAAGAGGGGGAAAGAAACACCAAATTATTTCACAGAACAGTAGTGCACCGAAGTCATGTCAACAGAATCACACATCTCGAAGATAGCCAAGGAAACACAATTAGAGAGCACTCAAAGATTGAGGTGGAACTCATAAACTACTACCGGGATCTCCTAACAGAAACTCAGGAGGATAGATCGGCAGCCATCCACAGAATCACAAGGCACATACCGACCTTAGTGACCCCGGAACAAAACACATTTCTCATAAGGCCTATCACGCAAGAAGAAGTGGATCAGGCAATACGAGACATGCCCCCAGGTAAAGCCCCAGGCCCAGACGGGTTCACCACCGATTTCTTCCATCATTGCTGGGACGTAGTAAAAAGGGATGTTTGGGCAGCAGTCGAGGAATCGAGAGCTGTGGGAGTGGTCCTTCCAGCGCTAAATGCAACCTTCCTCACCCTCATTCCCAAAGAAGAGAGAGTCACCAATCCAAAGAACTTCAGGCCCATTGCCCTCTGCAACGTGGTCTACAAAATCATTACAAAGGTCATAGCCAACAGGCTGAAACCTATTCTGACTCATGTCATCTCCAAAGAACAGGCAGGGTACGTGGAAGGAAGGCAGATCACGGACAACATCATCCTGGCGCATGAGGTTATACACACTCTCAAAATCTCCCACACCCCGGGTATATTAATAAAATTGGACCTCTCTAAAGCTTTTGACAGAGCCAGCTGGCAATATCTCAAAGCAATCCTTGAATCCTTTGGCTTCGATCAAGGTTGGGTCAGATGGATACTCAATCTTATCTCTTCCACCTTCTTCTCCATTCTAGTCAATGGGGTACCCTCAGCGCCCTTCTCTCCCTCTAGAGGAATCCGGCAGGGAGACCCCCTCTCACCCTTCCTCTTCGTTCTTATGGCGGAAGGCCTTGGCCGATCCATCTCAGCGGCAATCTCAGATGGAGCCCTCAAGGGGCTGCCTCTCCACAATCTTCAGCCAGCCCTCTCCCACAGCTAGTTTGTAGATGACACGCTCCTACTCAACTCCCCCTCGGCCAAGGAAGCCCTCTCGCTCAACTCTATCCTCTCTGATTTCACGGAAGCTTCAGGCATGTCTTTGAATCTAGAAAAGTCCAAACTCTTTTTCTTCAACACCCCTGCCCCGGTCCAGATACATATCTCCAGACTCCTGGGCATACCAAGGAGCTCCCTTCCATCCCACTACCTAGGTTTCCCCCTTACGGGAGCTACTTCCAGATCCATCTCTTGGGAAAGCCTACTCCTGTCCATTTCCAACAGACTAAGCCGCTGGACCTTCAGGCCCCTCAATATTGCCTCCAGGCTTGTCCTTTTGAAATCGGTTCTGCAGGCCCTCCCCACTTATCTTTTCACGGTTCTTGCGGCCCCCAAGCATGTCATCAAATCCATAAGAACACTGTAGTGCAACTTCCTTTGGCATGGACACCAACCCAACAAAAAATGGGCCCTGATCGGATGGGACAAAATATGCATGCCAAAAAGTCAAGGTGGGCTAGGCCTACGTGATCCGGGAAAACTCAATCAAGTAATGGGAGCAAAGATATGGTGGCGATGGTTGAAGGCGCCTGCAGCAGCATGGGCCAGTATGTGGAGGCACAAATATGCTCCATTAAGACCAGAAAATCAATTAATCAGGCACAACACAAAGATCAATGGGTCCAACATTTGGAACATTGCATGGCAAAACCGCACCCTGATTCAAAACCATGCCTTTTGGGAGATCAGGAACGGAGAAAGCGCCTTGCTCTGGCCAGACTCATGGCAACAGTTCAAACGGCTGAATGGATTTGAAGACCTGGTTACGCTTCAAGAAGCCATAGACCCGCAAGCCTCCCTGAAGGTCAAAGACCTTTGGAAACCGCACGAGCAACACCAGCACTGGCGGCACTGGAAACTCACCCATCAGGATCTGGGCGTCACTGAAGACTTCAACCTGGATACTTGGCACATACAAGCCAAAAAACGCCAAATACGAGTCAGAGGAGAGGAGGATATCTTGAGATGGGGCTACTCCACCGCGGGAGCCTTCACAATCAAGGAAGCCTATAGCCTCCACAGCCGACATCAAATGAACGATAAAGAGGCCATTTGGAACAAAGTCTGGAACTCAACCATCTGGCCGAAGGTTTCCACCTTTCTTTGGCTAGTGGTGCACAACATGACGCTCACTTGGGACAACCTCAGAAAGCGCGGCTTCATAGGTCCCTCACTTTGCGTTCTTTGCCGTCAGCAGGAAGAAACCAAGGAACATCTCTTCAATGGTTGTAGCTACAGCCAAAGGGTCTGGGATCAAAGCGCTCAAATCATGAGAAAATCGGGGCAAAACCGGAGCAGTGTAAACGAAACAATAGAGCACTGGGACAGCATCTCATATAGAAGTACGCTACTGAATCATATTTGGCAGCTTTTACCAGGCTTCATCCTTTGGCAGCTATGGAAGGAAAGAAACAGAAGAATCTTTCACTCGCAAGTCTCGCCACCGGAAGCCATTTGGGAGACAATCAACACTCGGATCAAGGAAACTGTCAGATCCCGCTCCTGGAAATTGGAGGACCTCCAAAGCACGCCGGAGGAGCATCATATTCTACAATACTGGCAACCCCTCCCCTCCGTTCACCAAGTCAGAAGGACCACCAAGCCTCCTCAAGCCAGCCCCACCACTTGGTCCCCACCACCTATCCATTTCATCAAAATTAACTTTGATGGCGCAGCCAAAGGCAATCCGGGAGCAGCAGGATGGGGCGCAGTAGCAAGAGACACAGAAGGAAAACTCCTGGGACTGTTCACAGGCTTCCTGGGGGAAACGACAAACAATGTGGCGGAATTAACAGGTTCACTAAGAGGTCTGCAGGCAGCGCTGGAGAAAAACCATCGCAACATAATCCTGGAAGGAGACTCACAGGTGATCATTCACCTAATCACCAAAATCCTAAACGGAAAAATGCCTTCCAAAATTTCACCAAGCTGGCGCCTCTCAGGACTGCTAGAAGACTTCAAAAAGCTCCTCACTCCAGCCTTCAGCATTGTACCTGCTCACGTAAAGAGAGAAGCCAATCAAGTAGCAGACTGCTTAGCGAATGAAGCAGTAGAAACGGAAGATGACTTCTCCAGCTGGCTGGATGAAGCCACAGATCCCTCGGACATATTCAGGAGCTGCCTCGACCTAGCCACAAGAGACATGCTCCCCCCGGATGGGGTGTCAAATGCTCAGATGAGAACACGCGGAAGGATGCCAGGACGCTCATTAAATGGCATCAACCGGCCCCATTCCTCAGTCCATTAATCGACTTATGGATTGCACTCGCCACCTTAATGCGAAGAGCCCCCTCGCGCGTGGGAGCAGTACCAGGAGGCAGAGCACTCAAAGCCCAGCGTTAATGGCGATCGTGTGTTTAGTTGCTAGCGGATTTATAACGACAAGGGACACAACAGGGATGTATTCGGCCTTCGCAGACCTCACTTTGGCCGAGAAACCTCTCCGTCTTCTGTCGGTGATAGAGCAGAGAGGGGGCGCCCAACACTTCCAACCCCCACCCGTCTGCATCCCTACAACAGCCTTCACCATGCCTCGACTAAGAGGCAAGTCACGCAGAGGAGCTGCCTGGTATAGGGCAGAATCCAGGCATAAGCGAATTCAAAAATTTGAGAAAGCCTTGGTTTTGGCGTCCATACGATGCAAGAGACGCTCCCAGTCGACGCCTATGGCAATTATGGAAAGGACCAGCCCGGAGGCAGTCGAGCAAGCCTACCCGAAAAGACACAGGGCCGCCCACCTGGACTTTCCCCCCCACTGCATAGTCGAGGAGGAAATCCCACCAGGTGACGCCACAGGAACAGGAAGGAGCAAAGAAAAATTGGCCAGTCCAAAGGGAGACCACACAGCAGAGGCAGAAGGAAGCACCGGCAGGAGGAAGCATGAGGGTGAAGGAGAACCGGACCAGAACGTCCTCCCGACACTCTGGCACCTGCCTCTCGTCTTTGAACTCAGAAGCACGCTGGGAGACCTAGGCTATCGTCTGGATAGAATGGAGCAACGAATGGACCTGCTGTTCACAGCCTTCTCGAAGACCACCCCGAAGAAGCAGTGTCCAACATGCGCACAGGAGTTTGTAATTCCAGCAGGCTGGCATCGCACAGGATACAAGCGAGCAAGCTCGAGCAAGGGTCCTGGTTAGAAGTTTTCTTGCTCTTCTGGTTTAGATAGTTTTCTTAGACTTCTTAAGCATAGGTATGCTCTGGTTTTTGGAACTCCATATCGCCGCCACCCTGGTTTCCTTCGGGAAGTGTGAGCAAAACTATGTTTTAACAATAGATATGCATCAAGCACAAAAGGCCCAGCTGTCCTGGTTTCCTGCTAAGAAAGGCCAGCTGGAGCCAATACCAGTCACTGTATACTTTGGTTTTTGCTAATATAAAAGGTCCCACCGTTTTATTTAAAAAAAAAAAAAATATTCTAACAAGATCCAAACCCATNACAATATAATAACTAGTGCAAAAGTATGTAATGTTCCCATTTTTGGATTCCCCTGCCTTGCAGTCATAGGATAATTTATGAGTTTATGTTAGCTTCACCAGAGGAGTAAAATGAAGATAAAAATGATCTTGGGAAATTTGGAGGATTTATATGGGGCACAAGCTATCCATTCACCATATTTCATCATCATGATCATTTCCGCACTGTCCACTCTCAGTTTCATGGAATTTCAACGATTTCCATAATTTTGGGTTATTATTAAGAATATTTTAATTAATCACACTTAAGGTACTATTTTGAGCTCGTTTCCTTGAGAAATACCTTAGTGTAATATCTCGTTGGAACTACAGTGAAATTATCTACAAGATAGGATGATGAAAAGTGACTTTCAATGGTCGAAGAAATCATAAAGGTGAATTAAGCACCTTTTGGATTTAAAAGGTTCATTAAATTAATAAAGTGATTTCATGAAAAATATTAAAGATGAATTAAAAGTCACTTGAATGGAAAAAGGTGAAAGGGGGTATTAAAGAGAGATAGGGTGTTTTGTTCTCTCATTATGTTGTTGATCATTTTCACTTGTATCTTTGAGCTATGGAAGCTTGAATGTTTTGAGGCTTTTGAGGGTTTTGAGTGAATAAACCCTACAGATCAGCAAGGAGGTGAAATATTCCTATGTTCTTGATCCAAGATTGGTCAAGGTGGTCAAATATTCCACCCTCACAATTCTGTTTCAATTTCATATCAGATTCAAAAGTAGATTGTGGAAGCAAAGTGAAGGTTTGGCATTTTTCTACAGTGTTGGGGCACACTTTTCATGAGAGAAGAGTTTATGGGGGCTTGTGGACCTTGGATGTGGAAGCAATATCACTTCATAAGTGTGAGATAATACCAGGGTGCCTTGAGATTTGATTGTAGATGTGTGCAATGAGAATGAAATGATAGAAACATTAGACACACCATTAGAGGGTCGTGACATGAGCACATGTTATATACAAGAGGATAGCACTTCATATCATGTGGAGGTAGCATCTTAGCCTCATGATGGGATTTAGGATGATTTGGGTGTAGATAAACCTAAGGGCGTTGGAGAAATGACACAAGACAATTCATCTTTGGAGAAGGTACTCCCCTTACAAGGTGTGCATATAGGTGATGATAAGAATAGTGCAACAGATGTCAGTGAGTATGATGATGAGGATTCTACATTTTATATTAGGAGTAGTATTGGTGAGTCAATATGTCAGCATGATAGATATTTTGGATCATATGAGTCACATTATTTGGAAGGGAAGTAGAAGGTCGGTGAGGATATGATCATGACAACCATTAGACATATTGATATAATGCACAAATTGGTGGCAGACTGTTATTAGAAAGATTTAGGGGTATCTGATAGTTTGGGAGGAGAGTCACCCCTTGTGGATTTTCATATGCTTAGAGAGGCAGTGGTAGTAATAAAGTATAACTACCTACACCGACTTTCTGATAGAGATCATATTCTCATGCTTGGTGAGATGTACTAGGATGTGCTTAAAGGAAAGGAGGAGGAAGTTGGCAGACTTACCCAAGAGCTTGAGATTATCCAAGATTCCTTGAAGAGCATGCAAAGGGCCCTTCAAGAATCAAGAATGCAGGTTGAGTAGCTTTCTGTAGAGTTGAGTGGGGTACATCCATCATCCTCCACATCATACAATCATTCATGTATGACAACCATATCGAGATATGATGTGAGTGACACTTATTATTTGATGGAGGAGCCTCATGTTATGGTTGGACATGAGGAGCATACAGGTTTGCAGGTGTTTGTAGATAGGTATGACCCAAACATTTCATATTTTTTTTATTATGGGGATCAGGAGCCGCTTCTTTTAGAAAGCCCATTGAAGGCTCAAATCATGATTGTTGATGAGACAGTTGAGCATATACCTTGTGGACTAACCAATAGGGAATTATATGCATCCATATATTGTTGGGACATGTATATTATAGATGAGGACATATACTTTTGGGATCGAGGTTCATATGACACTAGTACAAATTGTGATACGGTGACACATACAGGATACATAATGATATGCAGTGGTATACATCAGTATGCAGTGGTGTGCAATGGCATGTTGTGTTATGAAGAGGGGTACAATGGTACACAATGGGAGATAGTGGAGTTCAGGGGATATTCATACTCTGACTTGATGGAGCATCGATGGTCCAGAGGAGGAAGATCTATTATTTTGTAATAGTATAGGGACTCTCGAGGTCGTACTCTCAGTAGTAGTAATAATTGTGATGATGGAGGGAGTATGGTTGACCATCTATGGTTGTCATTCCATGGTATGGGAGTAGCGTGGAGTCCGAGAGACTATTCCTATATTTCATTAGTGCATGGGATGAATTCCATGGAGTGGTATGATCCTCGGAGACTGATCTCTGATTGGAATATCACCCGAGAAGGATAGACACGAGACTATTCTTAGGTATCTTTATGAGATTTTGGTTATACCCTTGGGATTGAGAAATGCACCTACCACTTACCCATTATTCTTACAATTGCATAGATTTTTGTTTATGATCTTTGGTGCTCTTAGTATATACAACAAGACATGGGAGGATCCTTTGAGATAGTTGGGTGAGACAAGGGGAATTATAGACACGACATGGATTTTTCATTTAGGGCATGTGGTCAGTGCACAGGATGTCAGGGACATATTGAGGGATGACATGATACACTATAGAGGTGACACATATTTATCCCATGAGGAAACACTTAGGGAGATGATTATGAAGGTGATCCATGATGCACCAGATCTGGTAGGATTTTTCAAGGTACTCTTACTTTAACGAATTGGCGATGGTATTCTTGAACCATTTCCAATTACTTGTGAGATACGATGCAGGCACCAAATTCATGGCCAACTTTGTGCAAATCAAGGTCAAGGTCAAGGTCCTCTCTCATCATATATGAGAATGACAATGTAGAAAGAGCTTGATTAAGGTCAAGGTCCTCCTGCTTTCTTGCTTGAGCGGTTCTTGAATTGTTTGGTGCCCTACATATCCAAGGATGTAGAGACTTCCATAGTGTTTTCAAAAGAGGAGGCTATTATGAGATCCCAACTTCTTGAAGTGATATACTCTTAGTGTGGCATGCTCTACGAGATATTTCTAGATGCACCACGGTCCACTATCGATAAGGCCAAGAACAAGTCATACCCCATGGTGATGATATTGTGAGTCAACACAAAGCAAGTCCACCGACTTGTTGTCGAATCATTTGCAAGAATTGTCGATACAACGGACTGTGGCCAACCAAACTCCGAGTTTGGTTGTTCCCCCTACCCAGATGTCATATGTACAGTGCGTGCAGTTGACAAATACCAAGTCCAACCAAAAAACTGAGGGAAATAAGAAACAATGAAATAAGAAGGTTAAAGGAGATAAAAAGGCTACCAATAATGTTGGTGGGGGGGAAATGGAGAAGAATTCAAAGTATCTATGTAATATCTGCATGGAGAACCACCTGACTCACCTGTGTCATCGTCTTGCAGAAGCCCAGAAGTTATTATCCCAACAACAGACTGTTGTAATGATGAACACTTTTCTACAAGGGAAAAATATGGCTCAGGCTTCCTCATCCACAAGCACGGCATGGGACAGTTAGGGAACCCCAGTGCCTACCAATAACAACCCGATCGCAAATATTTCCATGATGAATGTCGAAGATCATTTATCGACTAGGACTGATTTGTATTTTATGAGAAGAATGAAATGACTACATATTATTAACAGGTTCTTAACACAAAATAACAGAGATATAGTAAAACTGGTTTTCTATTCAATAAGGAAATAAGATGAAACTATAAAATGCAGCAGAAACAAGCTTGTTTCTATTCAATAAGGAAATAAGATGAAACTATAAAATGAATCAAGCTTGCTCGAATGGTGGTGGCTTTTATCTCCAGAAGAGATGGACGCATTGCTTTATTCGGAAGAGGATGATTACAATGAGGCTCTGAAGGCCTTTACAATAAACAAGAATGCTAAAACCCTAGACATCCAAAAACCTAACCCTAGGAGATGAAGCACCAAAGTCATGTGTATTCCATTTGGGTAAGTTAATATATCAACTTCCGGGGCTCATAACTTTCAGATATGACTTCTGCTTTAGGTGTATGATAATTGAAAGGCTAGTATCACATGGAGATTCATGTTTGGGAACTTAGGATATTACTTCCTTTGTTTTCCCTAAAAATCGTTTAGGGCCTCAAACGACTCCAAAAAGTGAAAAACCTCAAAATAATAAATTACCGTACCAAGCAAAAATTGTTTTGGAGCTGCTGAAAAGGTGGGTGACCAATGAGCATCAAACCTGATCAATACTCCCTCCTTTGAATCAATGGTCTCCATCAGGTTGAGTTCCCCATCAGATGAGTAAATTTTTACTGAATTTGGCCCACGGTGAGACACTTGCCTTGGTGCAAGAGCCAGTTCTCTTGGACGAATTCGAGCAAAAACCGATCCCTTTGCCATCGATTTTCCCCTTGATCCGTGTGTTCAAAATCTGATCAATCGGATTCTCACATGCAATCGGCTGATAATATCTATTGATTTCGCTTAACTGGACTACTTATGAGGTGTTTAATAATGGTGGGGAAATAAAGGCTAAGGAGATCCATGTTCAACACCTGGTGCGTGCCAAGAAAGGGAGGAATTTTGAGCTAAAAAGCATTATCCCCCATGGCCTTGGTGATGTTGTATGACCCATAATGGAGGTGAAGCTTCTAATGGGTCTTGTATACGCTTCTTTGTAAGTGCAACCAAACTTTGTCACCCACCCAAAACTTCTATGTGGTAGTCAATGTTGATCATGCATGTCGCTTGTACTCTGTCATTGACTTTTGTGGTGGATATCCCAAACCTATTGGAGAATGTGTTGGATCTCGCTCAATGAACCATATGGCTTTGTCAACTTCAATTGAAGAAGGATAAGCTCTGGTCATGGTGACCACAAGGGGAAGTGCAACAACTATGGACTAAATGGTTGGAATCCTAACCCCACCTAAAAGGGATTGTAGTCGGTCGAGCTATGTCGGGCTCGACAGCTACGTCGACATATGGTGCTGCTCTCATCCCATTTGCAAGAGTTCTTGGAATTATATATGCGTATATGTACAATCATTTGATTTAATGCACCGGTTTGGCCATCTTGGGGGTTGAAGGTCGATTTGGTGAGCTTGAAGTTCAGTGCTGACCAAAGGCTCGGATTAGAATGTAAAAGAAATCGACTATCCCGACCGAGACAATGGTTTGTGGGATTCCCAAAATGTACCAAGATTCGCTCAAAGAAGAGCTTAGCAGTTGGCCTCTACTATGATGCTCTTCTCATAGGCAACTAGAATCACCATCTAGAAAAAGAAAAAACGATCAACAACCACAAAAACACAGTCATTTCCCCGCTTGGTGGATGGGAGGCCCGACATGTAGTCCATTGAGATGGATTCCCATGGCCTATCATGAGTAGGAAGAGGGGTGTATAGGCCATGTTTCTTAGTGGTCAGTTTGACAATAACGCAGGCAGTGAAGGACCTAATATACTTGTTGACCTTCTGTCGAAGTTTCAGCTAGTATAAATGTTTTTGTAGCATCGTCATTGTCTTCTTAATGCTGAAGTATCCTTCCACCCAACTGTAGTGGGTTTCCCTAATAAACTTAGCTCGCTCTCTTGATGGAACACAGATATGGCCCAAATGACACAACAATGCATCCTGAAAATGGAAATTATCGACAACTGCGTTTGCACCCAACATTTGGTAGATGGTGGCAAAGTCTGGGTCTATATCATAGAGTTGGGGCCATCCAAAAGTCTCATGGATTCAAGAGTCTAGCACCGTGGTGAGAGATCATAGCTAAACCTCCTTCGCTACTTCGCAGAGTATCTTCGAGTTACTTTACTCAACAATCTACTCATGTTCAGTGAACAAACCCTTACTTTACTACGCGCATTGGTTGTTAACTCTGCATTTACATTTTTAATGGCCCTGTGAAATCATCGCCCTTGTACATCATTTATACCCCTATTTTTACTCGACATATCCTTGCTCGATGAATATTTCCCTTTCCATCATTTTCACTCCCATTTGCTGTGTTATTATTGCTCAACGTGTATTATCCAACCCGTTTGGGTTAGCATACTGCAAGGAGATGGCTCCCATGGTAATCAAAGTAAATTAAATTTGATCCGATGTGTGGTTACCTTCCTCATCTATTTTATAGTGGAAACTAAAATGTAAATTATTATTACCTTACACTTTATTCCACCCTTCTCTTTATTTAATATTATAAATATATAAAGTTTAACAATGTCCTCATGTATATTTATAAATTTCAACAAGTCCTCGAAACCAAGTTTATTCGAGGTCTAAGTGTCACAACCTAATCAAACAAGTTTACTTTTATTATTTTAAATGAGCTAGGTCATAAGGATTATAGTAGAAATAAAACACCTTCATGAATTTATAGTTTTATTTATTTAAATGAATAAGGTGATAAAGAATTTACTAGAAATAAAATCACCTTTATGGATTTAAGATTTTATGTATTTAAATGAATTTTAATTGAATTAAGACATCGCTCTTAATTTGTATTTTAGAGATTGGTCGAGACAAGAATAAATAGAATGTCTAAAAAGAGAAAATCCTTGTATTTAGAATTTTAACTATTTTTTTATGTCCATCTACTTTAATTTTAATGTAGACAAACATGTGCACAATATTAAAAGCATCTTTAAAAATGGAAAAATGAGTGGAGAATTGTTGGATTCATGGATATGTATCCCTTTGGTTTATATTGATCGATTAAGTGTTATGATCTCTTGCGCTATGATTTTAAGGTGATTTAGGATTGGTTGTGTGAGACTTCTTGCGGGAAATGAATTAATGATAGGGAATGATTGTTAGACCTTAGATCTCTTGCACAATAAACTAATTGACCTTACTCTTGCACCTCAATTTAAGGTGATTTATAAGTTGAGGTCGGTGATTAATTAAGTATTTAGATTATTAGCACGCCATTTAATAATGCTAATCAGGTGATACTACGATTAGGTTCGACTTTGTTTCCTATTGCACCTTGGAATAAACCTAATGATTCTCTTACGCCTTGAAATTATATGTGGTTAGATTACTTGCACCTTGATTGTAATGTTGATGTCTGACTAGTTAAGTAGTTAAACTCCCTTGCATCATGAATAAGTTTGAGAATACTATTGCACCCTTGGTATGTTGACGTGTGATTATGTTAAAGTTGTTTCTCTTGAGCCATTTAATTGTTGATGTGTACTTGATTAAGTAATTCGGTTATTCCGCCACAAAAGATGTTGATACCTGTTGAATAAGTAACTGGCTTACTCTTGCTCTAGTGAAACTTGTTGATATGTGATTGATGGTCTAGTATAGAGTGAGATGTGATTGATTTCACGGGATTTAGACACTTCCTTGTTCCTTAGAACAATAACCATCCTTGAGACCTTAAATGGTTAAAATCAATTGGAACCTAGGCTTGAGCATTGCTTATGTGTCTTGGAGGTCCTAACCTTGCAAGGTAGGTTGGGAGGGTAGTATCTTGTGCCATTATTATGATTTCCCTTATGATCCTTAAGTAACGTTATGTTATCTCATGTTAACTTGATGTTATCTAATGATTATCCTTATGAGATTAATTGAGCGATTTATAATTTGTGTTGTTATGGGTCAGTATTAATTGTAGAATGCAATGATGTTGGGCTATCATTAATTAATGTGTTAATACATCAATATGCATGTCATGGTTCATTGTGATGATGTGTCGACATTGTGTCGTAATTTATTGTTAATGAATTAATATTTTTTCGTTAATATATGTGAATGATGTGTCGATGATGTTGTTATTTATTGAGATGTTTTAATTTTCTAACGCAACATTAAAAAGAAAAAAAAAACATGTTGTACATTGATTTTGATGTCTTAATGGGTGGGTTGTTACAAAAGGAATCCAAATTTAGGGAACCCAAATACATTACCTGGGTTAAGAAAGAATCCCTTGCAATGGAGTCATTCTTTCACTCTATGTTTCATGAGTTTGTCAAAGATGAACTCACAGAAATAAGAAGCATAGTAAATGGAAGATGATAAAATCTATCTAATGAATAGATTCAAGAGACGAATTCAAAAGATGTGTTCAAGACCCAAGTTTTTCTCAAACCCAGGATATAGAATTATTTGACATCATCAATATATATTGGCTACTGAAATTTCTTATAGCTCAAGTCTCGAAGTAGAGTATTTCACAAAAGAAATTCATTTTCCATAGTATAGAATTGTCAGATGGAAAATTTGAGGTAGTGTGAAAATTTGTGTTCAGGATAAAAAAAATGGTGTTTCTGAGATGATAGATGAAATTGGTGTCATGGACCGTAAATATGGTTCCTCTAGCTCTACATGAACACAAGAAAACCCCATCTGGTTAGATGATTACCCCCATCCTTCGGGTACAATGTAGGGGGAAGGGAGGGAAGTAGAAAATCCAGTGAACTAGCCTATGGATGCTAGAGTCCTACCTCCTAATGCTTGATTCCAGAATGGTCTCTTATTACTTAGTATAGTAAATGTTTTTATATATTTATGTATAGCGATAAATAAATAGATAATTCTGAAAACTATGAATGAGTATGCTTATATCTAGAAAGTGGAGGACGTAGTTTTCCATATGGAAAGCCTTAACTAAAGAAATATGTACCATTTTTGTATCTAATATAAATGTATGACTATATTTTTAACTTTGAAAAAAAATAAAAAAACATTTTTAATAATTTTATTATTATAGATAAAAAATATATATATAACTATTCGAAATAGGTTAGTAAATTAAAAATTAAGCAATCTACTATCCTAATAAAAAACAAAACATTCAACCATTTAATGATTAAACATTGTATACAACTAGATTTCTCAAAAATTTCAATATTAATGTATTTGTTGCATTATACACTCTTGTACATGAAAACAAGAAATCCATGAAGGAAATATTCCCGCATGATCCAAACCCATGAATGCACTATTTTTCCAAGTTCCAAATTTTGATAAGTAAATAGTAACTATTGTTAACAAATAAACCAAAAACAAGACAAGACAAGAACTAGAAAAAAAGACTATGACATTCTCTAGTCATGTTTTAATCTCATGATATCAATTTATAATACATGGATTTGGCCACTTCTACATCTAGATGAACGTGAATTAATCACCTTTTGGAGTAAAAAGGTTCATTAAATTAATAAAGTGATTTCATGAAAAATATTAAAGATGAATTAAAAGTCACTTGAATCGAAAAAGGTGAAAAGGGGTATAAAAAGAGATAGGGAATTATATTATTTCATTATGTTGTTGATCGTTTTCACTTGTATCTTTGAGCTATAACAGCTTGAATGTTTTGAGGGTTTTGAGGGTTTTTAGTGAATAAACCCTATAGATCAGCAAGGAGGTGAAAAATTCCTATGTTCCTAATCCAAGATTGGTCAAGGTGGTGAATGATTCCACCCTCACCATTCTATTTCGGTTTCAGATCAGATTAAAAAGTAGATTGTGGAAGAAAAGTGGAGGTTTGGGGTTTTTCTACAGTACTCGGTGCACTTTTCATGAGAGAAGAGTTTTTGGGGGCTTCTGGACCTTGGATGTGGAAGAGATTTCATTTCATAAGTGTTAGCTAATACTAGGGTGCCTTCATATTTGGGTGTGGATTTGTGTGATGAGAATGAAAGGATAGAAACATTAGACACAACATCAGAGGGTCATGACATGAGCACATGTGGTATATAGGAGGATAACACTTCATATCATGAGGAGGATGTAGCATCTTAGCCTCATGATGGGATTCACAATGAGTTTGGTGTATATAAACCTAAGGGCGATGGAGCAATGACACGTGACAGTTCATCTTTGGACCAGGGAATCACCTTACAGGGTGTGCATATGGGTGATGATAAGAGTAGTGCAACGAATGTTAGTGAGTATGATGATGAGGATTTCACATTTGATATTAGGAGCAATATTGTTGAGTCAATATGTCAACATGGTAGAGATGATGTCTCATATGAGTAAACTTATTTGGAAGGGAAGTTGAAGTTTAGTGAGGATATGATCATGAAAACCATGAGACATATTGATGACATTCACACATTGGTGGCATAATGTTATTGGAGAGATTCAGAGGAACATGATAGTTTGGGAGGAGAGCCACTCCTTGTGGATTTTCATATCTTAGAGAGGCAGTGGTAGTAATAAAGTATAACTACCTACACCTACTTTATGATATAGATCATCTTCTCATGCTTGGTTAGATGTACTAGGATGTGATTAAAGGAAAGGAGGAGGAAGTTGACAGACTTAAC
>SNQJ01S0190860.1:4889-16574 GCA_010110895.2 Picea sitchensis | reverse complement strand
GTTTTTTTGGGAAAACAGAGAGTAATATTTAAGTTCTCCAAAAATGAATCTCCTCGACGATACCTTTCCAATGGGCTATCATGCGCCTAAAAGGAAGATCGTATGCAAAAGTTATGACCCCAGGAAGTTGATATACTAACTTACCCAAATGGGGCGCACATGACTTTTGGTGCTTCATCTCCTAGGCTTAGGTTTTTGGATGTCTAGGGTTTTTGGCATTCTTGTTTATTGTAAAAAGGCCTTCAGAGCCTCATTGTAATCATCCTCTTTCTAATGAGCGCAATTGTCACATCTCTTCTCAGAGATAAGCTGCCACCATTCCAGCAAGCTTATTTCTGCTGCATTTTACAGTTTCATCTTATTTCCTTATTGAATAGAAAAACAATTTTACTGTATCTCTATTATTTTGTGTTAAGAACCTGTTAATAATATGTAGTCATTTCATTCTTCTCATAAAATCCAAATCATTCCTAGTCGATAAATGAGCTTCGACATTCACCATGGAAATATTTGTGATCGGGTTGTTATTGGTAGGCGCGGGGGTTCCCTAACTGGCCCATGCTGTGCTTATGGATGAGGAAGCCTGAGCCATATTTTTCCCTTATGGAAAAGGGTTCATCATCACAACAGTTTGTTGCTGCGTTAATAGCTTCTGGGCTTCTGCAAGCCGAGGGCACAGGTGAGTCAGGTGGTTCTCCATGTAGATATTACACAGATACTTTGAATTCTTCTCCATTTCCCCCCCACCAACATTATTGGTAGCCTTTTTATCCCATTTAACCTTCTTATTTCGTTGTTTTTTCTTTCCCTCAGTTTGTTGGTTGGACTTGGTATTTTTCGACTGCACGCGCTGTACATCTGACATCTGGGTAGGGGGAACAACCAAACTCCGAGTCTAGTTGGCCACAGTCTGTTGTATCGACAATTCTTGCAAACGATTCGACAACAAGTCGGTGGACTTGCTTTGTGTTGACTCACAATATCATCACCATGGGGTATGACTTGTTCTTGGTCTTATCGATAGTGGATCGTGGTGCATCTAGAATTATCTCGTAGAGCATGCCACACTAAAAGTAGATCACTTCAAGATGTTGGGATCTCATAATAGCCTCCTCTTCTGAAAACACTATGGAAGTCTCTACATACTTGAATATGTAGGGCACCAAACACTTCAAGAACCGCTCAAGCAAGAAAGTAGGAGGACCTTGACCGTAATCAATCTCTTTCTACATCATTGTTCTCAGATATGATCAAAGATGTGGTCGACCTTGGTTTGCTAAAAGTTGGCCATGAATTCGGTGCCTGCATTGTATCTCACAAGTAATTGGAAATGATTCAAGAATACCATCGAAAATTTGTTAAAGTAAGAGTACCTTGAGCCATCGAGTTCAATATACCACTTTGCAACACCCCCTATAAGAGTGGATTGAAAAAAACACAACTAGATAGCGTCATCCTTCAACGAGTTTGACAAGCACCACAAGTGAAAGGTCATCACATGATCACCTAGATCTTTGCTAGGATTTCCCTCAAATTTCAGAATATTCGAATGAAACTTAGTCGGCATGGGGAGCCAACGTGAATCGTGACAAATCAAATCATTCAATAATCTCAAAAAGTATGGCAGATGTAGAGTTGCTAGAAATGGTAGTTTCAATTGTGAATTATTTACACGAAAAAAAGGGCCCTAGATTTTGAATGGCACCAGGTTTCCAAGAAAATTTGGTCTGTTCCGCAAGATTTCTCTAGAAACCATAGCCTTGACCAACAAAGGGAAATTATTTCTATTGAGGTTTCATCGGTTGGCTCCCGAAATTGGACGAAATATCCTGTGCAGGGATTTATCCCTGCATTGTGTGACAAGAACCTTGGAAGGGGATGCCCCCAGCCGATCTGACGAGCATGGCTAAAAATCCTTTAACGGGGTTCCATTGAGTATGGAAGCGGTTTCCCCTGACTAACATCCCTTGCGAGGGAACCAATCCCTACCATGGATTCGAAAAAACCTATGTGGAGTAAACTTTAGTTGTCGCTCCCTTTGAAGGAATAGTACCTTGCACCGGGTTCTGTTGACCAAAGTTGGGGTTTCCCCCTATCGAGAAAGAGACCGAAGAAAAAGTGTTGTTCCCGAACATAACGAACAAATATAAGGACATAGATCCCACCGGCGTTATATAAGATGAAGGTCCTAAACTGCCTCCACCAAACAAGCTATAATTAACATTTGGCTCGATTGACTTCTAAAAAGCACCACCGAGTGAAGAGGACAGAGGAGGTATATGACCCCAACCATAAAGGATAGAATTAAAAGGGAGAGTAGTGTTCGTGGTTGACCCTTTTATGGGATTCTTTGAGCTACCCACCCCTATACCCATGGCCTATAATGTGGAATAACTAAGAATTGTGTTTGTATCAAAGTCGGGCATCCCATATGAGAAGGGATCACATGTCTCATTATGACTAAATGAAACAATGGTCAAAGTCGTTAAAGGTATCAAATCACTGCCTGAAGTTGAGTGAGTCAAGACAATTGTGGTCTTGATCGATGAAGGTGGGAGAGGAGGTAGGATTCCCCGTGCACTAGTAGTTGTAATAGGAGTATGAGGACTCCCAGATGAAGTAACAACATTTCCTTCCATTGCCGCTCATAGAAATAGCTGGAACTCAGAAGATGTCACCTTGAGAGGGATAATTTGAATCAAGATCGGTGCCAGCAAGTCGGTAAACGGAGGATTATCTAGCTTGAAACCCTAAGTTACAAGGTCAAAGACGTTGTATTCCTCCAAAGTTGGAAATTATCCTCTCAGACTTGGCTCGTGCACAGTTTTCGACGGCCCAGTTGCTTCGAACAACCATTCTTGATCAATTCTTCTCCTCAATGGTTGAGGAGGTGGCTCGAAAGTAACCGCCGACAAGCCCTGAAGCATTCCCGAACGACGGAGCTCTTGATCTTCAACTTTGTGAAATCATCAAATGACACAGTAAGACTTGACTAGAGTAGAACACAAATCGCACACTAAAATGTTTCCTAAAGATAAATCAAGCAGTTGAATAACTAGTGAGAAGGATGGTTACACCAATCGACACTAGAGCAACTAACTGGTGCAAATGAAACTCAAACGAAGAAGAACCCTACCGGTTTACTCTGCGAAGAGAAGTCCTAAGTCCACCCTAGGTAGCGCGGTATACCCCTGTAGTCACCTGTGTAAGTTCGTAAAATATGAGCAACTGGGTTTCTAGCTCATAGTCAGTTACTAGGAGGGTAGAATCGACTATGAAGAATATCATAATGAGCAGGATAACAAGTTTGAATCCCTTCAGGGGTATCGAAATAAATTGGCCCGTAAGACAGCTAAGGATCTCGAATGGATTTGAGGTCCACAAACTTTCGTAGGAAAATGCGATCGGTATTGTTCTCAAGAAATACCCTCAATACACAAACCCCACTACGTTTAGTCCAGCTTTTGAGGGGTTATCTCCTTTGCCTTTCCTCACATGACCTCTTGTTTATTGCCTATGTAAGAGGGGGATCCTGATTAACTCTTACAACACTGGACTTAAAACATTCCCTATCTCAGAATCCAATCTCTATTTTAAAGTGGCCTTGAAGAGTATCCTCTTCACACCTAATTCAAGGCCCTAAAACCCTAAACTAGTCAGTGAACCCTACAAACATAAAGTCTAATATATTTTAGATTACACGTTAATTTTAAGGCTTGATTTACGCAAAGGGTTCGGTAGTGAAACTGGTGGTGTTATGAAGAGAGAAATAAGGAAGATAAATTTAAATCATTTTAAAGAAAAAAATACTTCAAAATTAAAGCAATGATTGTAAACAACTCTTTATAAATTCAACTTTTCTAATTGATATTTTAAGATCTTGTAAATGAAGAAATCTTAAAATTTGCTTTCTTTCGACTACAAACTACTTATATTTCAGGAAATCGAAGAGAAATTTGAAATGAAGACTCTTTTTCCTTTTGCAAATAACAACCTTGACTACTTTACCAAACTAAATGCAAGAATTTTTTATTTTATTTTTGGACCTCCTTTAACAAGAAAAAAATGAAGTAATTTTTTTTTGTTGTTGTTTCAAAGCAAGAAACATTGATTGTATTGGGAAACCCATTGTCAACATACAAAATGGATTTTAAATTTATTTCCATATTCTCGGGCCACCCCCACCATGTGCCCAAAGATATTCTTAGATATATTGTGGTGATTGTGAACGATGCGAGTTACTTATTCAACAAGTATCAACATCTTTCGTGGCGTAATAACCCAATTACTTAATCAATTACACATCAACAAACAAATAGCTCAAGAGAAACAACTTTAACATAATCATACATCAACATACCAAGGGTGCAAGAGTATTCTCAAACTTATTCATGAAGCAAGGGAATTTAACTACTTAACTAGTCCGACATCAACATTATAATCAAGGCGTAAGTAATCTAACCATGGATCTTTATAACACTCCCCAATGGATCTTTATAACAACATTCTTCATGCACACTGGACTGTCGATAATCTAAATATGATTGTTGTATTGGGAAACCCATTTTGAGCATACACGCTAGATTTTAAACTTATTTCCATATTCATGGGCCACCCGCGCCGTGTGCCCAGAGATCTTTGGTTTTAAACTAATCCGTATTTTAGGTTTTAAATGATCCGATATAGTTCTTTCCCTTCAGGGATACCCAAAATGACCTCGATGATCTATTTAGACAGGATGATGTTCTGTGAACAGTAGTATATTGTAGCTAAGTCCAATCAATTCTGCGCTTAACCATGAATTCTGCAATGAATTTTGCGCTCAACCATTATGTTTAGCTTAAGTTGTACACTAATCAATATCTTGTATTTTAACTGATTGATATTTTGGATTTTATATTTAAACCAATAAATAGCTATGTAATTTATACTTATTGTATATCAATATAGTTTTATTTTTAGTTTTGGATTTATCATTTACTTTTTAAATTTGAAACTCAAAATTTTGATGAGAATAGATATCCGTGCTTTAAAATCAATATATGTAAAGTGAA
Organism: Picea sitchensis; assembly: GCA_010110895.2. Lineage (NCBI taxonomy): Eukaryota > Viridiplantae > Streptophyta > Pinopsida > Pinales > Pinaceae > Picea > Picea sitchensis. The sequence continues at coordinate 11,520 of SNQJ01S0190860.1, read as the reverse complement.
ATATAATATGGGTTATCATAACAGGAAATATATTAAAGCATTGCAATTTGTGAAATATAATATGGGTATATCATAAAAGGAAATATATTAAAGCATTGTGATGTTTTAAAATAATAAGTATATAATAATATCACTAAAAAACAATGAAATTATTTTAGTTTTATTTTTATGTTAAAATGACAAAAGTTTATATATTTATGTTGATAATGTTGTTTAAGATTGATTAATTACATCATTCTCAAATATAAATATTGTGTTGAGATATTCATAATGGTATTTTTTTTTATATTAATTATTTTAAATTTTATACTAAATTTTAAACTAATAAATGACAATTAATTTAAATGGGTAGAAAAAAAATGTAAATTACAATTCAAATCTATATAATAATACAATGAGTTTTCAAGATATGGGTAAATATGTATTGTGGGAAGACAAATAATCTCTCAAAAAAATGTCAAAAGAAGAACGTTAAGTGAGTCATTATTGTTGGATAAGCTCTTGGAAATGGAATAAAAAAGTAAATAAGATACAAAAGTCTTACTTTCTAGTCTAGACATTGGTAAATATGCATTTGCATGGAGAAGTGACAAAAAAATAAATTCAAACAACTATTCTAGATGATTTTGAGCATGATCCATGCCCAATTATACATATTTTTTGAAATTGAAACATGAATCCAAAGACAGTACTCTCTACATATCAATGGGGAAGTACATTGATAAAACAACATAATACTCTCCACACCTTTAGGAATGGAGGATATTCTCAAAATGGTTAGTGGTCAACCAAAACCACCACATTCTTCACATAAAAAAGGTTAGTGGTCAACCAAAAAAATTATCGTATATCCTTAAAGAATAGAAGAATCCAAAAGATCAAGCTTGGATCCCTTCAAAACAATTTCTCATTGCACTTGATAGGGGATAATATCAAATAATTAGGCTTCAATTTTTTAAGTACGATTGGTAATTTTTCATACATTTCTTCATCGAAGCTCAGTTTGGAAGCTTTAGATTTAAGACTAAATATGATACCCTCTATTATTTCCTTACTAGTACAATTATTCGGACTTGTGATAGAGGGAAGGAGGTTAGACTATGAGTCCTAGACAATCACAAAGTTTGAGACACCTAATTATGAGTTGTAATCTTTATATATTGATGAGATGTTATCATGATCCCTTGATGAGTTGCCAATGATATCTAGATGTACAAGTGGCCAAATCCATGTATTATAAATTGATATCATGAGATTAAAACATGACTATAGATTGTCATAGTCTTTTATTCTAGTTCTTGTCTTGTCTTGTTTGTGCTTTATTTGTTAACAATAGTTACTATTGACTTATCAAGATTTGGAACTTGGGAAAAGAGTGCATTCACGGGTTTGGATCATGTGAGAATATTTCCTTCATGGATTTCTTGTTTTCATGTACAAGAATGCATAATGCAATAAATACATTAATATTGAAATTTTTGATAAATCTAGTTGTATATTGTTGATCGAGAGTCTGTACTTAAGGCTAAAAAGTATAGGGTCTAGGCATCCGAAAGGGAGTAAAAAATAAAAAAAGGGAAAAATCAACCTTCGGGAAAAAGGAAGCTAAGGCTGATTTCTAAGTTGTCTCTGTCTCGCTTCCAAACATTCCTGGATGATTATATCCTGTTCAATTGTGTCCCATGAACGTTTGAGTTCGACCCGGGTGATGGTGGCTTTAAGTATGGTGTCAAATAGGTTCAAAGTGATTATGGTTTGATCCGATAGGTCGGGTTCGATGTTGGGTTTTCTTGCAAAGGGGACAGTCATGGAGGAACATAAAATGAAAAGGAAGTTCGAGGTTTAAAATGCCACTTCAATTATTTTTAACCGTATAAAAGAGAACTTTCAAAATCCGATGCTTACGATAGAACACAAACCAAAGGCCTTCTCCCATAACTGAGTTAACTTTTTAAAGAATCATGTATGAAATGTGAGAAAACATTAAGCAGTCGACAATGCGAGGCTCCTATCGAGGGAGAATCTCTCCCTGTAAAAAGAAGAAGAAAAAAGAAAGAAGTAATCTGACGAAGCATAAAATATAGAGATCTAAAAAGTTCACATGTCTTGTACCTACTTATAGTCGATACAGAGGAAAAACTAGAAGTGATTAGATGACTAAAAGTTGGTCACCACAGTAGAAGTTGCACTAAATTGTAGCTAAGCATTCATCATAAATATATATGAGAAATGAAACTTAATATAAGATAACAGAGAAAACAAACTCATAACTCAGTCTTCACGAAATCAGGAATCTTCGGATTGCTTTGTATTAATTTTCAAAGGGAAGAAAGTCTCGATTACAATCAGCCAAGAAAGCTCCATCCACTATTCTCACTTCGAAATGCATATTTATACAAACTTCTAAACGCTAGAATCTCAATCGTTCCAACAATTTTCAGTTACAAAATAGGAAATTTATGCATTTCACTTCTTTGTCTTTTCCATCCTTGATGCGGGTAGAGCACCTTCCTTTCTTTACCCTTCAAGTTCTAAAAATAGAACAGTTAGAAACTTGTCATTATTTGGCACCATAAACCTACCCCTTTGCCTGCTTGGTGCAAGTGATGCACCTCTCCACCAACTGGGATATCAACTTGGAAGGCTTTGCTTGGTTGTTTGCCTCAAAAGCGAACAATCCTTCGCTAGCTGTGGCAACCTTCCCCCTAGTTGTCAGTCTTCAGTGATGATAGAACATAATTGTACACTTGGTTTTATTAGCCATTTATCCAGTTGGACTATATTGGTCTGGCTTGCATGTGATATTTCCACCTGCTCTTTTTCCTTGTTCTCCTTGATATTGAGTAGGTGTTTGGCTATATCGATCTGGCCCAGTGTCCCAACGCTGCTTTCCGTGTCGATATCCAACAAAATTTCATTTATAAATCCGAAAGTTTCTTCATAAGAATTTCTCATTTCTTTAGCTCTTTCTTTGCTTTCTGATATATTGTACACTCCCACGCCTTCATCTAGATATTACCTCTAGTTTGCTCCGGGATGGAAAGCCTGGAACTACTGACCATTTATTTTCTTGTTGCGGCTACAAAAACCTCTTGGAAAGCGACTCGAGCCGTCCCAACTTCTCTCTCTCTCAAAGAAATGTTTTCTAGTACTTGGTCAATGGTGCTGCAATGGTTTTGGATGGCCTCCACTTTAGCAAGTAAATATTGATGGGCTACTGACACTCTTTTTCATATTTCAATGGCTTGGGATTTGAATATCCGGATATCTATAACCTCGCTCTATGAAGGATTCAACTTTACCTTTAACTTCCTTATCAGTTCTTCTTGTTGGCTTACCTGTGCTTGGCTGGTCTGGCCCGACTGATGCATTTGCTCAAGATCGTATCTGAGCCACTCGATCTCCTTTTGATAGGTTTCTCTAGCTTGCTCTAGACCTGTGTTCACCTGATCTCTAGCATTTTCCTTTGTTGTAGCTAGCTTAGCCTCCAATGTTCTAATCAAACGGTTCTTCCAATTTAACTATTCCTTTAGAGATTCACCGAAAAATTGGTTGGCTATAGAAAAAGCCCCCAACGTCCCTGCTATGTGAGTGGTGAATTGCTCCTTTTTCATGGCTTTCCCGTCGGCTAGGATTTTGAATTTTTTGGCTATTGTTCCCGCTTTTCTGTAAAAAAAATTCTTCACAACAACCTTCCTCTTCTTATCGAAGAAGAACTCGTTCGGAGGCAACTCTTCTACAGTAATGGGTGTTAGTTCTTTGTCGAAAATCCATCCTGTGTCAGGGGTCCCCTTTGTGGACTATAGGGGGGTGATAGAAATGATGGGACTACTAATTTCCTTGGATGGTTTCTCTGGGGTAAAAACTGTGGCTAGCTTGTTTGATGGGTTGGGGATTTCGGCTTCTTGTTCCTGGTCCTCGATTTCCTTTTTCTTTTTCTGATTTTCCTGTTGGTTAGGACCCGAATATTTTGAGCCCTTGGCTTCCATTTTCTATACATCTGCAGTCTGTGGGTTCTTACCCTGTAAAACTGGGAGATGGAAGCTCTATCGATGTTCTTGAAACTTGAAAAGATAGGCCCTATCCCCAGGCAACAGGGCTTGAATCTGGCTTAGAACCTCGGCATAGGATCTCGCACCTCGAAAGATGTCGACATGAGGCGAGTGCTCATGTTCGTATCATTTCAGGCCATAACTCGCCATGTGATTACTCACGACCTTATGTGGGTCATGTTTCCTGAACTCGATGTTGACAAATTTAAATTCCTCCAAGGTCGTGGCCTCATCTTTGGCATGTCCAAAATCTAATAAAGAATATGTATTAAAATGAATGGGAAAGGGAAGCCATAGGTTCTTCGAAAAACCTTTAAGTTCTTTGCTTATGCCACTGAGCACAGTTTGCCTAGTGATTTCACGACATACTAGCTTCTCCGGTACGAATAGTGGTAGAGCATATGGGGGAACAGAGGTGCCGAAAACCCTGATGTATGAAAATTCTACTTCTACATACCTATCAACCACACTACTCAAGTTGGTGGTGATGTTATCTAAAATTCTAAGCGGTGGGTTACCGAAGATGGAGACATGCATTAGTACCATTACCCAATTGAAAATCTCGTATATGAATTATGTGGCCTTATCCTCCCAACGTTTTGAGTGATAGACATGGATGGGCTCAGCATTAGACGAAGTCCAGCTCCAGCTCATTAGAGGGAAAGGCATCATGAAACAAATAACGTCCATGATGTAAGCAGACATGAAAAATGAGGTTGTCTTATGGCTCTCCTTCTGCTCTCGATATTCGTTAATTTGACGGGTTAGACTGTCGGACAATAGTTTGGCCTAGTTCAAAGAACAACCTTCAGCTACTATATAAATCAGAGGCACCCATGGGAGAAAAAATTGTGTGGTGTCCTCCCTCGCATACAACCTACAGGCCATCATTGCTATATACCTTAATGGTGGCTCTAAAGAGGAGATTAAATAAATACCATTAGAATCTGCCATGAATTTTGCGGGGTGTGAAACCCAATCCTTGATCAGCTCGGGCAAGGTTCTGCCATATTGCTTGCATTCCTTCTCCTTGAAATCTTCCAGAAACTCGGCATTGTATGCAAAGTTTGGTGTGGGTGACAATTGATACATTGCCTGCAAATGTTCCAGTCTAAAGGTCCCAACCATCACCTTCTGTTCGCTGATGATAGTCCTGGTCAGGATGTCCACATGGTCTAGCACCCATCTGATCATATCGTAATAGGGAAGGAGCTATGGCCTTGCCGCTATTTTCTGCATCTCTGCTTGAATGACGATTTTATATTTGGTGGCCAAATCACCCTTCTCGTTATCACTAGAATCATCTGAACAGTTAATCGATTTGGATTGAAGAATGTCGGAGATCTATGTCTAGGTTTTAACGATATTAATACTTCGACGTCAAGTATCAGAAACTGCATCTGAGCCCTGACCTGAACTCTTGACAATCACCTTGGACTCTTTTCGTGGAGCCATGATAGAAAACTCTGTGTTTAGATCTCCTCCAGTAAGAATTGTAAACACAGAAAGAAGTTATCCTGATGAAAAATCTCTACGCGCAAAATAGAAATAAAATTGAAATAATGAAACAAACCCCTTAGCTTTAATCTTTCAACTTTGTGTAAGTCCTTGCTAACAAAATGGTCAAATCGTTTAATGGAAATATTTAGGCATGAGATGCGATCTTATTTTCCAATAACTCGTCAAGATTCAAATCAATGCCATAAATGTTTAAAAGATTTGTGATAATAAAGAAATGCAAAAACATTCAAAAATCTCATCTGTAGACTGCGTACGTTAAATGTCCTTTAAGGCATTAATTGATTTAGTTAATTTATTTAACTTTGTACCTTCAACCCTCGAAACCTGTTTTTGGCGTTCGTTGTCTTGGATAATTTCATTCCTAGTCTTGGAATCTAAAATACTTGAAATCACGATGGCGCGATTTAGTTAAAAAAAAAATTGTTATCTGACTTAAGTTCTTAATTAACCCATGCTTATTCTCCAATTAATAGAAATCACGACTTCACGGCTCAGGGCTACGAAGGTATAGATTTTTGGTAGAACGATTGTCAAGTCGCAAAACCCTGACAATGCTTAACTAGGGTTTAAAGTGACTTACCCCTGACGCCAACCTGTGTGAACTTTTTTTTTTAAAACCATTTTGCGACTTTGCATATCAGAGTGTGAAAACCTTGCGACTTGTAACTCCCGAAGCGCGATAGCGCAAGGTAATAAAAGTGGTAGACTTTCTTACCGGTTAAGTGACGGTGACTTAGGACTATAACGACCATCGCCACTTCGCATGTCGGGGTAAACTTTTGACTTCAAGAATTATATTTCAACACTTGTAAAAGGCAGCTCCAAGATATACAATGTTTAATAATTAAATTGTAGAATGTTTTGATTTTTATTAGGATAGTAGATTGCTTAATTTTTAATTTACTAACCTATTTCGGATGGTTATATATATTGTTTTTATGTATAATATTAAAATTATTAAAAAAAAAATTGTTTTTTTCAAAGCTAAAAATATAGCCATATATTTATGTAAGATACAAAAATGGTACATATTTCTTCAGTGAAGGCTTTTCATATGG
>SNQJ01S0190859.1:0-18054 GCA_010110895.2 Picea sitchensis | reverse complement strand
AGTAGTGGCCATGCCTATGGTATAGAATTTAATTCAATACTATGATCTACTTAGTTACCTTGTTTTCTCAAAACTAATTATCAACAAAGATTATTGTTGCATATATAAGGTTTGCTAGAACTCATGGTTGTTTGGGTAATATTTCATCAGTTCTTAGATAATGATGGTTATGCTTTATATCTATTAATGTGCTCTATATATTCACTTTACATATTAGGGGCAAAAACGTTTAGGATATTTGAGATTTGAAATTTTGTATCATATAATCTATCATTCCTTTATTCTAGAAAGATTCATATCTTTCACCAAAGATAGTTTTTTTTCCCAATCAATCATCATTTATTCATATTTTAACAACACTACTATTATTTTGGGGTAGAATAATGAGGCTTATTTCTGATTATCAACACCAGTAAATTGATCGATCTTGAGAACCAAAGATTGAGATAACTAATTCTCACCATTTTTGTTCCCATAGAAACCAAAGTTGATGGATATAGGGAATGCTTTTTGTTCTTGTCATTTTTATCCTCTTTTATATTCCCTCTTTTATCCATTATTATCACATGGAATTCATAACATGATGATGTCACTTTTATATATAATGAGGTAATTAAGGTGATGAATTACTGATTGAGGTTACTAATGAGATGTGTTATAGAAATCTTGATGGCAAGACAACTAATCAGTTTGGGAGAAGGAAAACATGCTACACTTTATGATTACTTTCTTTTAGCTTGCATGGATTCCATCTTCCACATCACTTTCAGCATCAACTCATCCTACAACAACTTCAACCAATATCAATCCATCTATGTCATTCCATGCTTTCATGGAGGTAAAACTTGAGGTAAAATAGCATAATTTTCTGACTTTATTAAAATTTTAGGAGAATGTCATGAAAAACCACTGAGCATTATTCACTCATATTTTTAAACCATTATTTCCATTTCTTTACCACTCACCATTTTTCAAAAGACATCAAAGCTTTTAGTTTGGGGGAGGTTATTTTTCGTTTCTTTACCTATCAGGACCATGTCATTATATTCTTTCTCACCCATTACTATCCTTATTTATTCCCGAAACCTCCCTTATTCCTTGTTGTTATACACGAAGTTGAGGTTTCAACAATAATTGTAGCAACCACCTAAATTTGTTTTCTAGTTGCATGCGGACATGTTAATTCTCCAGTTTGGGGGAGGATTTGTTATGCATGATGGATGGTTTCTCATTTATTCCTCATTTAAGGCATACAATTTCACTTTCATACAGTGCATAAATGTATTTTTGGACAACTTGAATATATCATTAATATGTACAAACCCATAAAATATCAAGCTAAATCAATTTGTAAAATTTCAGAAATCATGCACTATCACTTACAACCATTTTTGTTGATATCTTAACATCCATGCATCAGATTGCTTTGATTTTATGTATCAAGAAGCATTAATATCATAGAAATCTGCTTGCAAAATTTCAGCGGGATCTTATTTTTACGAAAAGTTTGTTGTTACTTATATCATATTTTTCTACAACTTCATATACATATGATTGAAATTCAATGTGAAAATTATTACAGCTTCACCAACATTGTTAGAATTGAATAACTATTTTTTTGGGGGAAGAAGTTCTTTTTCTTTTTCTTTTTTTATGAGTTGGAGTAAACATATTGGTTATTGAATCACAACTTAGTTAATATAGAGGAATTGGGTTGCATGAGGACATGCAACCAGTTTAGTTTGGTAGAAATGTTGGGCCACTAAACTATCATTATTTCTACCATTTCTTGACACATATTTTATCCATTTCTACCATTCTTTATCACGTCATTTATCATAATTTATCATATAATTCCATTTTATAATTATTTATGCTCTTGTGGGTAAACAATGTTTGTTCTCCTTTATTTTTAATAAATTGAAGATTATTATGCATGATTTTACTGATAATGGTTTATTAATGATTTTTTTATAAAATCACTCATGATTTTAGCCTCCAAGATCTCTTCCAAATTGCAAAATTGACTTTCAGTTTATAATCAAATATTCCAACTCAAAAATTTGTTGGAATAAGAAGTGACAATTTTGCAATGGATGTTTAGGGAAACTAAAGAGGAATCTTAAAAATCTGAGACATGGGTTTTGTGTAGAACGGACCAATTCAGTTTCTTCATGAACAATTTTCCAAACTTCTATATGGATTGAGAGAAATAGAAGGTTCTTTGAAGACAATTTTCTCAAATTTGTTGTTGCGGTCGTTTTCTAAATTCTTCCAATTGCAATGCCAGACTCGACTTGTTTTAGTTGATTGATGATGGAGAGATATTCCAGATTTGATATTGTTTATTTAGATTATGTAATCAATCCAAAAGTGTAATAGGAAATCATTTTGTAATCCATTTAGTTGTAATTTCCCTTTCCCCTCTATGTATTTAAATGAAAACAAATTAGAGGGAGAGCGGGGGGAGAATTATGGAATTGATGGAAAATTATTGAACTTGAGGAAAAGCTAAGAAATTCATTCTGGTGTAATTATTTCTCTCATATATTTTAATGAATGAATATGGTCATTGAGTTTTTCATCTATTATTTGTAATTTGATTTGAATTATTTTCAAGGAAGAATTGACTCTTTGGCAGGTGGGCTCACTGCCCTGGATGAGGTGATGCCTTGAACATCAAAACTAGTTTAGTTGTGTGCTTGTTTCTTTGAATTTCAATTTATTTTCCTTAAAGAAAATTTACTTTTCTTCAAGTAATTTGTTGGCTACTGTATATTCCAGATTTGATATTTCCTGCAATTTCTAGATTTCATTTAATTTATTTCTCTAGATTAGCATTTGAATTTTGTTGGGTGCAATAAGTTAAACTTCCAATTCAGCAAGGCATTGTTTACTTTAGTGTTGATTCAAGTTGTGTGATTAGCATAAGTTTCCTTTCCTATCACTTGATTTTTCCTTTTTAAATTTAATATTGATATTTAAGTCTTGCATTTTATTTCTTTTTGAATAAGCTTGATAGTGTAGAACATAATCATGTAGGACCATATTTAGTCGTGGGTAGTTTATTGCATATATTTTGTAGACTGCCTTGAAAGAAAAATATGTTACTCAGATGATAATTAATGTGCAGGTGATTAGTTGTTTATTTATTAAGCAATTAATTGTCCCCAAAACTAGGCCATCAGTCAATCGACCCATCAGGCCCTTGAAACTTCGTTCATACACCTTTAATTGCACAGTATCCATTGGATCATTCCTTGAATTAAATTGTGACCATTGATATTCTCACTGGAAAATTATACACACAACAAAACATCAACCCTCAGAAACCATCTGATCAATCCTTGATTAGATCTCGATTGTTGATTGATCTAGTTCCTTTGATATCGGGACCATCGGGCCCATGGGCCTTTAACTTTTCACCTTCAGTTGTTTTCCCTGATTCATTATACCTAGATACCAAGCTCACTAAGCCATCGACCTAACAGGTTCCTAGAAATTCAAGATAATTCCTTCAATTGTTAGCCCTAATCCAGTATACCACTGGGTGAGTGGATCATAAACCCTCTGGGGCACCGATATCACCATGTCACCATCCCACTTGGCTCCTAAGACTTTAACACTGATGTGGCATCACCACAATCCCATCGAGGCATCGGCCAACTAGGTCTTTGATACTTCACTTTCACTCTATTTTGGTATGGAACCTTATCTATACTCTATGTTCTGACCACTAGGTCACTAGGAGATTGGTCCACAAGGCTCATCGTCCCATGAGTACATCGATCCCCTCGCAAGTTCCATCCACTGTGCTAACACTCTGATCCGGTATGTGCTACCTATTGAGTGATTGGCCCTCCAAGGTCACTGGGGCACCGAACCATCGAGCCTTTAACACAAAGAAAAATGTTCACTTATTGGTCATTTTTTTGATCTTAGGTATGTTGGGCCCCACAAATAAAATTTAACACCTTGTGTAGGGTTTCATAGCTCGCTCATTCGCATTCAAACCATGTAATAGTTTCGTTACCTTATAAAGTCGTTGAGAGTGATTTTCCTTATGCATGTGGGATAAATTGGTTTTTCTCATATTTTCTTTGATCTGGTTAATGGATCCATCGAGACCTCCCTTACTAGGATTATTGTTGCTCATTTCTTCAACACATGCTTAAGCTTCCTCTGTACTCTCAGAATCCAACTCTTTTTCTAAATCTTCTCTTCATCTCTCTCTTTCTACATTCATAAATCTTATTGAATTTTCCTCAAACCCATTTAGGGTTTTATATTCATTTGGGTTGATCATTCACATGCAGTCGCCTTCACCTGCATGACTTGGATTAAACACACAGAAGCTCATCAATGCACAAATACACTCATATTCTCCCCATGAATTTGACATCAATTACAACATTATTTCCAACGCAGGTAATACATGTGGAGGACTCATGGATCCATAAATCCTTAAATGGGTATGTTTCTCCTCAACGTACCAATTTCCAATGCAATTCAAAATCTTTTTTCCTTATCTAGATAGTATAGGATAGTCTTATACAAATATAAGAAAACATATCCTAGGTATGAAAAAGTCATATATTTGAGGATAAAACCTTTTGTACATGTTTTCCCAGAGTATGTTGAAATACACATAAATATGTGATTGAGAAATCTACCAATTGAGTGACAGCCCAAGGAATATGTTTTGTGCACACAACACATCCAAGAGAAATGAGACCATGTGGAACACAAGAGGGTCATCAGGTTTTGGGGACTGAGCTTGAGGAATCTTCATGCTGAGTTGTTTAGAAATGACACCTCCCTAATTGAATTTCTTACCCCACATTGCCACATAGTAGGATAAAGTTAACTAGGCTTCTGAGAACTTTTGGTCCCTTTCGCTATACAACCTACATAACATAATCATAACATACATGTATGGTTCCCTCAAACCAAAGATGGCATACCTACCAATGGATTGGTTGACGCATTTCCTATCTTCCTTGCACCAACTATTTAGTATTGTATTGGTGTCTTGGTGTTCTTAAAATGAAATCATGAAATCCTTGGTAAGGGACTCATCGCGGTCAGGAGGTTTGTAGTAGATAGATATATATTGAGGGAGGAAGGAGCCTATACATTCTCCCTGGTCATTCATAATTTTATAATCCTGGGATTTAGTGTGACTAATGATCCATTCCATCAATTATATACAAGGCATGACAGGTGCTCTGGCAGTGACAGAATGTAGTATGGATCTTTTTGTTTCAATAAAAAAATCATCATCTACTTCCCTAAGTTGTAGGTCACTATGAAGAGCATATTCGGGGTAGTATCCATTGTTAAATTTTGTGAATAGATCATTCCAGGAAGGGATTTTCACATGTGTGGAAATTCTTCTCCCTATGCATGGCTCGGTATCCCAAAACATCAAAACTAGGTTGGATATCTTCTTTGGGGGCATCCTGATGATGGGTTCTGCATTCCTGGTCTTGGGGTTTCTTTCGCTTGTGTAGGTGTCTAACTAGAACCAGCCTCAACATCACCAAACCATGTTCGTGGCCTCTTGGGTGTCCTCTGCATGGGAGGTTTTCTGGGAGGCATCTTGTCTGTAGGAAAACATTCATGATTAGAAAACATCTAATAAAATCCTCAAAATTATATACTACATAACATATCATACATGTACCAAGCAACGTCAATACTTACAGGAGCAGAGATTACCTCACAACACTCTTTCAATGTGTAATCATTGGTCTATTGGATCCTTCTACACCAAATTTAAACAAATGGTGTATTTTCAATTCGTTAGCAGGAATGATGAACAAGCAAATGTAATCAATTAACAACACACTCAACTTAAATAAATAATGCAGCAAGTATGGGAGAAAATGCATTTTAAGAACCAAAACCTAAAGCCATGGGATAAATATTTACATAGTAAATGGAATTTAATGCAATGATAATACCTCCCACCAGCCTTTTATGGCTGACTTGATGCGTAGACATGATTATCAGTGGTTTCATGTAATGGTTTGACTTCACACGCAGTGGTTTGTTCAGGTTTGGGTTCCATAAAGCTTTATGCACAATTCAAACGTAGTGTTGATACGACTATGGGTGCTTTCACCCATACAGACGTGACATCAGCTACGCGCATGTGAGGGTGACATGGATAACCAGCATGGCATTAAGAGAGAACGTGTCGATACTTGGTTCGAGGATTCATTTGTTGATGTGTCAAGTGACCCACTTTAGTTGCAAGGTGAAATGAAGTACAAGATCATAAATTTAATGGCTAATATTAAATTTTCATTTTGATCGGATGATCAACATTATATGAGCAAGAGTCCATCGAGCATTTGGTGAAAGTGGGAGTGAAATCGATGGTTCGGATTCATTTTTTAATTTGATCAAACATTCAATAACATTTGAAGTGAAATAGCTATCATTCGTCAGGTGCAACTATGAGGAGGTTATAATGTAATGGGTGGTTGATAACAAAATTTCAATAAACCCCGAAGATTGATGCATGTGAAACTCAAGGCAAGGCATGGAATTTTTGTACCTCGGTATGGATGATGATGTGGTGATGCCACTTGGCATATGAAGTGGCTGAAATGAATCATACATTCTAACAAGGGAAGTGTACGGATCATTACATAGTCAGATAGTCTTGGTACGGTTGACACGTGGCATCTTATGTGGCACTCAAAAACTGCACAAGATGTCATTTCCTTCGTTGATCATGGAAAACTATGATTGAATGATGGTTTTAATCAAATAGTGGAGATCGATTGTACCCCAAAGATTCACATTTAAATTCGATTGGAAAACCTACCTATGGAGTTCTGTCTTTCGACCAATCATCGCATCGAGTGACATGGAGAAATTTTTGCGTGTGTCATTAGGTAAAAGTGTGTTTCTTAGTGTGTTTATTTGGTATGCATTTGTATTTAGGAAATATAAAATTCATGATATGTTCCTAACATAGAGTGATCCAATGGTTCATGTTCTCCTCGATCTTAATGGCTACATCGATCCATGGCTTAACACCGATTGGTCCATGATATCTATTTAAATCGAATGGAGGGTCATTTTTTGATGATCTATTGTGAGAAAATCTCTTGTAAAATCTCTTTGTAATCGTTTTCTTTTGCATTAATAAATTTCTCCAAGTGGTCGCGTTGGTTGGGGCTATGGATGTTTCCCCATAGGGTTTTACCACGTCAAAATATCGGTGTGTTGATGTTTGATCTAGTTGTGTGAGTGGTTATTGAAGGTGTATGTACTCTATTGGAATATGTATGTTTCCAAACATGGTATCAAAGCATGTTTGAAGACCCGCTCTCATTGTAGATCGAGATCTTGAAGCCGAGTTGCCGCATCTCTAGTTTCTTCCATTTTCGTACATTTCTAGTCTGAGAGGACTATTCTTTTGCGTCTGGAGTGCTCATTTCAGTCAGGAATGATTTTTGTTTCACTTGGAAAGGTTTATGTTTACCCAAGATATGGCCATTTCAGTCATATTTGGAGGTATAAAGCCAGAATACGCCCTTTTTTAAATTTTTGCAGAGTATTATTTCGATTTTTTGTTTTTTGATTATAGGTTGCTACTCCTTTGGATATGCATATGTTATTTTCCCTGTGCCCTGTGCGATCTTGGAAAATTAGAAATAGATCATAAAGGGTGCATTTTCCGGGTAAGCTAATTGATATCTAACCCTTGTTGTCATCAAGAAGCAAAAAAAAATTCTTGTGTGAAAAGAGTTTTTTATGAGCATGCTCTCCAAGGACAACAACAAAAACAACCCCAATCATCCTTCTAAACAATTCAATATGTTTTGCTAGCTCACTTGATTAAAATTTGTCTTATTAAGTAAGAGGTCTTGAGTTCAAGTATATTTTTTTTTTTAAGTTCATGCATCCATTGTAAAGTGTATTTCACTTCAAGTATAAAAGTGAATCACTACAAGTAGCTTTAATATTTTATTTTAAAGTTATTTATTTTGCATGCAAATTACTTTTATAAAGTAACTTCATTGTAAAAGTAATCCCAGTTTCTTTTTATAAAAGTGGGTAACTTCACAAAGCAACTTATTTGTAAAAGTGAGGTTATTAGGAGGGGTATCACCACATGGACCAACTTCTACTTGCCATGTGGCTCTTTGGTTATTTTTTTTGTGTGTTTTTCAAAATGGCATAACTTTCACATCCAAAGTCTGTTTTCAGTGTCGTTTTTTTTTAAAACTGCCTAATTTTTCGAGATATTTCCATCTATATAATCAGTTTAAGTTTTTAAATCTGTATTATCTGCATATTTAATATGTCTTCTTCCAGTGATATTTTGCTTACTAGCACCAATTACTTCCAATGGAAATCCCATACGGAAGATTTATTATGAAGTAAAGGATTGTACCGGATTACTTTGGGAAATGAAAAAGAACCCAATGATGATGAAAAGAAAGTAAAATGGGATAATAGGAATGAAGAATCATGTGGACTGATCGAAATTTCCATCTTTCCTGATTTAAGGTTCCACTTTCAAGAAATTGATGACCCCAATGAAGCTTGGGAAAAGCTTGAATCTATGTTTCGTAAACAAAATATTATTCGAGAACGTTAGTTAGAAGATAAGATATTGAATTTAGTTCCAAATTATTTTCCTTGCATTGAATACTATTTATCTAAGTTTAAAACACATAGAATTTTATGTGAAGAGTGTAACATAAAGCTGGAGGAAGAGCATTGTATATATATTATTCTTTCTAAACTAGGAAGTGCATAATATGTCTTTGTATATACCTTTTATGCCATGAGAGAGGCTCTAGGGAAATCTTATCAAAAAACCACTCTTGAGTCCTTTTGTGATTCTTTGATTAGAGAGAAAGATAATATTGTATAACCTTGAGTGATCAGCACTGTAGGTACCTCCAACAAAGCCTTAGTAGCCCAGTAAAAAGATAAACCCAATAAAGAAACATCCATGCCTCAACAAAAATCAAAGCAAGGGTCCCAAACCCATTCAGATAGCTTCAGCTCCTAATGGTGACAAATGAGAAAAATCTAAAAATAAGAAGATTGACAGACATTTCAACTTTTGTGGAAAAGATGGTCATGATGAGTCCAAATGTTTCAAGAATATGGCAGCTTTAGAAACAGTGATGAAGAAGCACAACATCAGTATTGATTCTACTTCTTCTTCTTCTTATCATGGACATGCACTTTCTGCTTATGTTCTCTCCTTCAATGCAACGTCTACTTATTCTTCTGATGAGTGGATCATTGACTCTAACGCATCTTAGCATATGGCTAAGGATAAAGCCATATTTTCTACTCTAAATGAATGTAACACCAAGAAAATATTTGTTGGTCATGATAGATATCTTAGTGTTGTAGGATTCGGAATAGTTCAGGTAGATAATGGTCATTTCAATGGTGTATTATGTGTTCCAAGTCTTTAATGTAACCTTCTATCGGAATATCAAATCACTCATTCAGGTGAAGGTAAAACTGTAGAGTTTTCAACTCACCAAGTTGTAATCAAGGATCTCAAAGATCATCGGCATGTTCTTGCAACTAGAATTGTTGATGATATTACCAAGTTGTATAAGTTTGAAAACTTTGGGTCATCATATTTCCCATCATTTTGTGTTTCTCATAGCAATGACTTGAGCAAACTTTGGCATGATCGGTTTGGTCATCTAAACTATATCTCATTGCAGAAACTATGTAATCAATAGATGGTGACTGGTCTTCCTCTTATTTCATGTAGAGATGGTGTTTGTGTCAGTTGTGTTCTCAAAAAACATCATCGGGGTAATTTTGAAAAATGTGCCTCTTCGCACGCCTCGGTCCCTTTGCAGCTTGTTCACAATGACATGTGTGGTACACTTTCTTCTTCTTATTTTTCTGGGAGCAATTATTTCTTAACTTTAATTGATGACTTTTTGAGATGTACTTGGTTTTACTTCTTAAAAATTAAGAGTGAATTTTTTGACAAGTTTATGTCCTACAAGGCCCTCGTAGAAAACAAAATTGGACATCAAATTCAAAGGTTAAGTACAGATAATGGAGGTGAATATGTGAAAAACAAATTTACAAGTTATTTCACTACACAAGGCATTCAAATGCAACACACCATTCCATATACACCACAGAAAAATGGTGTTGTTGAGAGAAAGAACCACACATTAAAAGAAATGGCTAATTGTATGATCCAATCTAAGGGATTAAGTCTAAAGTATTGGGCAGAAGCCATCAACTGTGAAAATTACATAGTAAATCGCACTCCCACAAAGGCTAGTTTTCATCAACCTGCGGAAAATTGCCAGTAAACGCGACTCCACAAAGGCTCTTAAAAATATGACATTGAAAGAATCTTGACTAAAATTAAACCAGATGAAATTCACTTCCATGTCTCGAGGCATAGCATGGGCTCAAGACTCGATGAGAAAAGGAAAGCATTGCAACCTAAAAGTGAGAAGGTATATTGTTGTTATTCCAAGATGTCAAGTTGGCTAAACTTCTCTTGTCCCGCTACAAAATCCATATTAATAATGAAATTATTATTAGAAGAGATGTTAAATTTAATGAAAATCTCTTGTCCCGTGATCCTAATTCAATGATTGTGCTTTCGCCCCACGGCCATCTTCAACGCAGTTCCTTATTATGTTCCTATTATAGTTTATTCTTCAAATCATGACAGTTGAGGATGAAAATCCACCTCCACCTACCACATTCCTCTAGATGATTCCATTGAAATTGAACCAACACAAGACTAATACCATCAGCTTCCTATATGGGTCTTCTCAACATGAGAAGCAATCAGTGATCTTGTCGATGATCATTCATATCAGTTTCGTGAACGCTCAAATTAGTGAGATCCTCCTCTCCTTTGGCTCAAGTTTTATAGACTCGTGATCCAAAGACATTTTCATAAGCTTCAAGTCATCCATATTGATACAACAATGAATGAAGAGTATCATCCTTTAATGGAAAAATGATACTTGTGATCTTGTACCTCTTCCAAAAGGAAGAAAACTTGTCGATGTAAATGGTTCTATAGAAATAAGTATGCATTTGATGGAAGTATTGAAAGGCACAAGGCTCGGTTAGTTTCAAAGGATTTTCCCAAGTTGAAGGAACTAACTATAATGAAACATTTTCCCCGTAGCCAATATGAATTCAATCTTCCTTTCTGCCCGTTATGAAGGAATGGATGGATAGGACGATGGATGGAATCTTGAGGAATGGATGGATGGAATGGAGGGAAGGAAGGATCTGAATGGACGGACGGATGGATGGATGGACGGATGGATGGAGTGGATGAACATCTGGATGGAATAGGAATGGAATGGAGGAATGGAGGAAGGAGGAATGGATGGATGGACGGATGGAATGGATGGAGAAAGGAGGAAATGGACAAGGATGGATGGACCGGAGGATGGATGAAAGGACGGACAGGAAGAGACATGGATGGATGGACGGATGGAGGAATGGAAATGGAAGGAATGGAAGGAAGGAAGGAAGGAATGGAGATGCAAGGATGGACGGAAGGAAATGGGAGGAATGGATGGAATGGAATGGATGGATGGAGGAAGGACGGAGGAAGGAAGGAGAGGAGAATGGAAGGAAGGAATGGAATGGAAGGAGGAAGGAGGATGAGGATGGATGGAATGGATGGAATGGAAAGGAGGAATGGAATGGACGGAATGGAATGGAATGGAATGGAAGGACGGATGGAATGGAATGGAATGGAGGAATGGAAATGGATGGAATGGACGGATAGTGGATGGATGGAAGGATGGATGGATGGATGGACGTGGATGGATGGATGGAAGGATGGATGGAAGGATGGAGCCGGACAATGGACGCCGGAATGGAATGGAATGGAAGGAATGGACTGACGATGGAAAGATGGACCGGAAATGGATGGACATGGATGGATGGGAATGGACGGAATGTGAATGGATGGATGGAAGGATGGATGGATGGATGGAGACCGGAGGAAATGGAATGGATGGAATGGACAAAGGATGGAAACACTGGAATGGAATGGACCGGAAATGGATTCTGATGACGGAGATGAAAGGAAGGACGAATGGATGGATGGATGGATGGATGGAATGGATGGATGGATGGATGGATGGATGGATGGAAAGGAATGGACCGACGGAGCCGGAGGAAGGAGCGGAGAGCCGGACATGGATGGACGGAACTGGAGGATGGATGGATGGAATGGATGGATGATGGAGGATGGATGGACCGGAATGGAAACAGGACGATGGACGGAGGATGGAAGGAAGGAGGGAGGAATGAATGGATGGACGGATGGAATGGACGGACAAGGATGGAAAGGATGGAATAGGAATGGAGGAGATGGAATGGAAAGATCGGAGTGGATGGATGGATGGAGGGAAGGAATGAAGGAGATGGAATGGAAGGAGGAATGGATGGATGGATGGAAAGCGGACACAAAGGAATGGATGGAGGATGGAAAGAGGAAAGATGAAAGGAAGGAAGGAAGGAATGGATGGATGGAAGGAAAGGAAGGAAATGGAAGGAGTGGAATGGAATGGAGGACGGAGGATGGATGGACATGGAAAGGAGGAGGAAGGAAGGAAGGAATGGACGAATGGATGGAGGATGGAGTGGATGGAAGGACGAAAGAAAGAGGATGGAGATGGAAGATCTGAGGATGGACTGAAGGATGGACATGGATGGAATGGAAGGAGGGGAGTGGCGGAGGATGGAAATGGAATGGAAGGAGGACGGAATGGACCGAAGGAAAGATGGATGGATGAAATGGAAGGAATGGACAATGGAGGAATGGATGGATGGAGGATGTCGAGAGAAGAAGAGAATGTGCGCCGGTGACACAGCGCGGGGTTTATGCCACGACTGCCCCACGCGATTTTCGTAATCGCATTCAATCGTCTGGAATTTTGTCTTTGATCTCGCCACCAATGACTATTTTGAGCCACATTCATCAATGTTGTGCTAGGCGATTTTGTGGAAATCACACCACATTTTCCGGTAAGTCCTTCTTTGTCTTCTCCCTTGGACTTCTTCTTTTCCCCGTGGTCTTTGACCGGGCTGTGGGAGATTGTTTGTTAGCCGCCTTTCCTTTTCACTTCTTTAGTTGTTGCAGACGGCGGACCCAATTCTATTTGCTCCGGGTGTTTAAATTTCTTCTTCTAATTTCAACAACATATCGAGCAACAATTGGGTGATGATTAAAATCATTTCACCGATGTATTCCGTAGAGATCACCGGTATTTCAGAAGCAAATGTCGCAAGGAGTCTTTGATACCCAGCTTAATACGCAAGGTATGGAAGGTATATTTTAACTCCGAACTATTTGCCCTCTTGTCATAGTGTGGTCCATCTCATGTAATCGTCCTCATAGTTTCCAATAGGGTAATACCGCTCTTTTACCGCATCCACAAAAAATCCCAAGTGGGATCGGCCCCATATATATTCCAAAATCCTCTATGAAACTTTGCTCCCATTAAGTTTCCCACCAATGTTTGACATGAGAGCTTTAAGGATGCAAAGGTACATTTTCGTCGAAAAATTGTGAACGTAGAACAACCTTCCAAAAGCAACCATTTGTTCAGGGCTTCTGCGTCTATTTTTCCTTCAAATACAGAATATCAAAGTTAACTTGTACCTTTGAAGGGCGAGGGTGCCTCCAAAGTGGTTGCTTGATGAAGCAAGATGTGCCTCGATGCTATCGGGCAGTGTTGAAGGATGTGGGAAAAATTCTCCATCATTTTGTCCCTCACGCGACAGAGCTTGCTCGCTAAATGCATTGATAGGATCAAGCCTCGCTCATTATTTCTTCCGCCATTGAGGGTTTCTAGGTGTGTGAGAGAGATTCAAGAGAGACAAGTCAAGACCCAACTTGCTATACTCGACTGTCGTGACATGCACCTAAAATGATCAAGAGTGTTCTACCTGACACATCGATCTCGTGACATTATTTTCTATCTAAATGAGAGCTTAAGATTAATAAATGCACATAGATATTGCGTATATTCAATAATATAACCAAATGTAATGTAGATGCAACTATAAACACACAGATATACAAGAATACATGATTTTCATTAATCAAAGAAATGTACGTAGACTCCAAAAATACGTGAGTGAAAGACTCGGCGAATGGTGGCACTATCTCCGAGAAGAGATGTGATCTACCACCGCGATTCGCAAGAAGATGGTTACAATGAGGCTCAAGGTCTTTTACAATAAACGGAATGCCAAAAGTCCTAGACATCCAAAACCTAACCCCAGAGATGAAGCACCAAAAGTCATAAGGCTACATTTGGGTAAGTTAGTACATCAACTCCTCTGGGTCGTAACTTTTGCATGTTTATCTTCGCTTAGGGCGACGCCTGCTGGTGTTATCTATCCAAGCCTCTACAACTAGAGAAAATAGAATCAGATGAGATATTTTTTTGACAACAACATACCCAAAAAACATCGCTAGGACTCCTAAAATGGCCCTGTTCGTGGACCCAAAAACTCGCTAAAAATAGTAAATTACCAAAATTACCAAAAGTCGCTTTGAGCCATTGAAAAGGTGGTGGCCACCATTCACCTGGATCACTCACATGAATAATCCACTCATCACCGTGTGAATGATCCCACAAATAGTTTACAAGAAATACACGTCTCCTCTTCCTTTCGTCAATCGGTCACTCACCCTCTAGGCCCAGGCTCAGGCATCCCCTTCTCTACTATATAGTCCCTCAGGTGATCCATCTTGCCTTGCCAAGGTTTTCTCACACATAAAGAATTCCAGAGACTCTATAGAGTATTACAATCAAGGCGTCCCTCAGAATTTTTCTATTGAGGCATCCCTATGGCTTATGTTACCTCAACACAACATATTCTAGGCGATCATGGCTTACCATGGGGTTCTCATGGCTCAGCAATAGCCAGTTTTCATGCTTTTACAACTTGACAGCCTTCTAACTCAGCTAAAGTTAGGGACGAAGGTTACTCTCCTTCTCCCAACTCAATCATAGATAGGGACGAAGTTTATTCTCCTTCTCTCGAGTCAGTCTATATTTCATGCGATCGAATTATACTCTTTCTCACCCGTATCACAGGCATATAAAAATTCATGATACATCATCATAAATTTTAAATTCAAAATTTTCTTGTAAATCTATGACCCACAGATATCCAAATTCCACATTTTGTTTCCATATTTGTTTTGTATAGGAAATAGATTCATAATTATGGGACTTTCCTTCCCATAGTGGTTTGGCTCAACAGGAAATAGGTCTTCCTTATGGATTACAATGCTGCCATATTCAAGACTCCTTTGCTTCTCTTTCTCCCGAGTCAGTCTCTATTTCATGTGATCGGATTATACTCTTTCTCACCTGTATCAGAGGCATATAAAAATTCATGATACATCATCATAAATTTTAAATTCAAAATTTTCTTGTAAATCTGTGACCCACAGATATCCAAATTCCACATTTTGTTTCCATATTTGTTTCATACAGGAAATAGATTCATAATTATGGGACTTTCCTTCCCATAGCGGTTTGGCTCAATAGGAAATTGGTCTTCCTTATGGATTACAATGTTGCCATATTCAAGACTCCTTTGCTTCCTGGACTTTCAACTTCAATCAACCAAACAAATTGTTAGTTTCCATTCACATACATTTTATTGTACCTTTATAACGTCACCACAAACAATTTCAGAATTGTGCATACTAACAATCAAATTCACTTTCTCCAAAAGGAAATACCATTCCTTGCAGTTTGGCTCAGTGGGCAATTGGTCTTCCTTATGGGCTTACAATACTACCATATCCAAGGCCCATTTCCTCCTGCAATTTCAACATTCCTCAGCCAAACAAATTGTTAGTTTTCATGTACATTACCTTTTCAAAATCAAGCATACTAACAATCCAAGCCATTTTCATCTATTCAAGGATATAGAGAAAAAGGATACCTCATCCCTTACCTATGTATCATTTCAGCCTACCAAATTTTTTAGAATATAATTCAGATATCAATTGATCTTAATGAATGTGCCAACATTCGTGCCCACATTCATATCTAATGCACCTTTTCATTGATTTTAAGTTTCCCACACTTTACGACAAGTACTTTGTCATGGTTCATTGGAGCTTAGCCAAGATTTTCACCATATGGTTTATTCATTCTCATTCATTGTTGCAGTAGGACTATACTTCCGGCTATAGGATGATCACGATTCCCAAATCAGTACACATGAAACTCAATTATTTCACATGAATGCCTTTAAGCCTTATTCCTCCATTAATAACCAAGGTGCCAACACTCATGGCCACCCAGATTAGTTTTCCTTCAGCGCTTACATAATGTAAGCAAAACATTGGAAGGTCCTCCTTTCTTACTGAAAAATCTATTGTCTTCCATCTTATGCAACATGTGTTCCCTAAATGCATTCCATGCAGCGTGCTATCTATGAGAATTTTTGTTTACAATCATTCCTTGATTGGTCCATGTATTCATGACATATCAGTTCATGAATTCTTCTGAGGATTACAATTAGTCTTTACTACCAGAGGTTCACACCTCCATATTTTAGGTTCTCCTTCCTGAATCATACCCTATTTAGGTATCCAAGGCATACACTGCCTTTCAACGTTCCATACATAACATTGAGATCGTAAAACATTTCAGAAGGGATTCCTACCAAATCCCTTCATACCTTGTGCCACATAGGCATGAACATTTTGATACTGGTTTTGTTTGTTAGCACCCCCTCTGATATTATCCCATCAGTGGTGCTCCATGGGGACTTTTAAATTCCCTTCAACAATATTTCAACAAGAACCTTCTCATAGTCATCCTTTGATTGAGCTTGTTCGTTATTGGCAACTGTATTTCTCAACAATTCCAATCTATTTCTTTCTACACATGACATACATCATAAACACATTAGTCATCATGTAAATTAAAAAATGCAAGTACCATAGCATTTAAATTAATAAAACATTTTCAGACATGTCCTATCATATTTGTATGCACTTCATCACATTATCCTTAATGTTTTCATGAGTGCAATACCAACAGTTCTCAACTGTTTCTGCAGTAATACAATCATCATCACTCTGGTGTCAAAACATTTACTTCTATTAGTAAATCACCTTTCTCATTCCAGAGGGAACATAACACATAATAAGAAAAGAGTTAGGGGCTCTCCCCTTCTTCCAATTCTTTCTACACTCCCTGGGGATTTCTAGCCCAGCTGATTTATCTCTAAAGGCCTTACTGTCTTTTCTTAACATGGCTTCAACCAATCTTATTCAATCAATCATACTCCTTTATTCATTCATTTGTCTCCTATTCATTACATGATTCTTTCAAAATGTAATCCAAGATTCTCACATATATATATATATATAACCTTGTAGTTCACTACTTAGTTTCTCAGCAGTTACTAAGGTCGTGACTCTGACCCCCCTGAGTCCTAACAGAGTTTTTACATAGTTCTTCCACGGGGGACTCCTTCAGCATGAAACTTCCTTATTGCACATCCATCACTATCTGTGTTGGACTCAACCTTGAGTTAGATTTTATCGATTTACCAAATATTCCCTAAGGAATATAAACATGCATCTTTGTCATGTACCCAAATTATGTATCCATACATATTCTTGTTTTGTTAACTTACATCCATGATGTACTTAACCATATTCATAATCCTAAACCTACCTGTAGCGGTCATAGGTATGTTTCACAGCCCACCTACATCTCTACTTTTAAAATCAGTCAACTCAAGATTATTCACAATCCTTCACATGTGATTCTTAAAGGCATAATCATTTTCCTCTTATTATGACAACAAAGCATCTTTGCTCATTTATCCTTTTTATCTAATTATATTAGTATTTTCTTGAGGAAAGGGAATACATTCCCCCTCAAGATATTATTTGGAACGGAACTTCCATGACTCTTCGGAATGGAGCCAGCCATGCATCCATAGAATTCATTTATTCTGGACAAGAGTAATTCTTGATTTATATTTCACTCATCA
>SNQJ01S0190858.1:3765-24914 GCA_010110895.2 Picea sitchensis | reverse complement strand
TCACCAAATGAGCTAAGTCCCCCACGGTATGAATGCATGTCCCCAACTTGACACTTGTCATATAGAAAGTTACTTTGGTCCACTTGTCCCCAAATTTAGAACTTAGGATAAAATAATTATCCATACTTTATGTTTTAGGAAATATCAATATAATGTTCCCTTGACTTTTGGCCCTCCCTTTCCCTAACTGGTGAAGTTCATTCCCCCATCTCTTTTATCATGGTCGGTCTGTGTGCATTGATGTATTTTATATTAATCATGAGTCATGTACAAAGTAGGCGCATTTCCCTTTGGCATCTAGGCATTCCAGCCTAATACCAAAACATAAGAATCCCAACTTATAATAACCGACTCACTAGCCTATAACACATATCATATACATGAGGCTCGTTGTTCTCCATACTGTGCACACCTTAGTTACTACACGTGATATCCTAGAATGTGCATATTACATCATTCTACTGCGCATTTCATGCACGTACTATGCCACATGACGTGAATTACCAAATTGTTGTGAGTGGGAAATCCCCCTACGGACTATCACTTAGCGTTTTATCATGCATGCAAAAAACACCTAAAGATTCCTACTTTTTACCATCATCCTAGACCTAATCCCCATTATTCTTAAGTAAATACACAGTTAAGAAGATCGAGTGAACATAGCTTATTTTCGACGTTTGATATCGATCCCTCTTCACCTTGGTCACTCTTTGACTAAAACTCTCCTCCCAAGGCTGACTTCCATTCACAAAAGACAAAAAAAGAACTCCACATGCATTTGATCTACAGATTAATGGGTTAGATATTTAATCAACATGTACGTAATAAACAATGAAAACCTCATATGGTGGGATGAGAAAAGTACTTCTTTATTATTAAATTCACTAAAGCAACTTACACTGATGAAGTCGACCACTGCTCCATGAATTTGGTCCTAGGCTCCTCTTTTATTGTGCACCAACTCCTAACACACTTGCTTCTCTTCTTCGTTGAAATCAAAAAATGGTTGCTGAATCTTGGGCAAAGGGGAATATGAATTCGAGTAGAGTTTATTTACTATGTTTTTCGTCCTTTCAAATGGGACCCTTACCCCTTCTTTTATAGGCTAGAAGGAGCTAGGTATTTGGTCAAATGACCGACCATGCATGGCAGAAAGGTTTAGTTAACTTGCCCAAAGTTGTGTGTTCCGTCAACTACTTCCTTTTTTCGTGCTTCTGTAGGTCCACGCGGGCTGAAGTGGATCAGCTAGAATGGACACTGTATATACACGTGGTTTGTAGTGGTTCAACTAGTGTGTACCTTTAAAAATGGAGTTTTTTAGAAGAGTTGTTCAGTAGTGGCTTGGCAAAGAAGGAATATGAGATGGCCTTATGCCAGGTAAGAATATCTGGTGCAAATTAGGGTTATAATAGATGCCCCATAATGTGTGAGGTCAGAAGAGCATCTGATGGCTGAAATACATTATCAATCTTTATCAATGTACCAAACCGGTGAGCCCAAGGATCAGAATTCAGGAGGTGCCATCTGCAAAATAAAAATTGTCTCACCGAGGCAGGCATACCCATGCTCGGGATGAAATAAAATCATGGCTACCAATAAAATACATTGTATATCCATGTCATATAACTATATAAAGTGTAGCCATGATCAATACACATCAGAGCTACATCTCGAAATCAAAAAGATATACATGTATAGTATCCATATTCTAGAAGATGATAAGGCCTAATGGCTGGAGATGAGGTCTTCAGAGCTCGAGAAACAACTTAAAAATCTTCAAAACTCGGGTAGGAGTGTAATATGAGTTTACAACTTCACTACCCAGAGGTATTTGATGGCTCGTCAGGTATGGACTAGAGAATCTTGATGATCAGACTGAAGGCTTCATTGATTTTGAACAAAGACTTGATTGGACTTTTGGGGTGGTCAAGCATGAGGAAAAGAGACAAACTGTAGAGGGGGTGACTTAGGCTTGGTAAAACTTCCCTTGGGAAATAGTACGATAAATTATGAGACTCAGGCAGCATGGCATTTGACATAAGTTCATGATGCAGGAGGCAACACAAACTCTCCATATGTTTGGAAGAATAACCAAATGGAGGACGACACAACTCTATGTAGCGAGAAAAACTTCCTAAGGCTGTATTAAATCCCATATCTTGAAGAACAAATGGAAGGATGTGCTTTTCCCAAGGGCGACTCATTGTGCTGCCAAATAAAAAGAAAATACTTTTCTCGTCCTCTTTTTGGGGTATATTTGATTTTTTTGTCTTTTTCAATAATTTTTGAAAAAGAATAAAATAATGTTACGTTACAAAGGAGGAATGAGTGTCACAAACATATGCATTCGAGGTGCAAGGACAAGACTGATGTTCAAATCAAGGACACTCAAGAAAAATCCCTCCTAGGGCCAAAGGTGTCAAGACGTAGAGGAAAAGTGTTACAGGGCTTGCATATAAGGCATGCTTCAGATGGTTTATTTGAGAGCAACATGGAGCCAGAATTAGACCAAAGACACAGGTATGAAAACATGTCTAACAAAACACACAATGGTAACGTCCTTCGATGTAATTTTAATGAGCCAAGAGAAGGTAAGATCGACAGTTTTTCATATTTAGAGAGTCTGAAAAACATAAAAGGAGACTCCAATCGGGTACCTTTTTCGATTGTAGTTTGGTCGGTTCGAAAAAGGGGTAAACTAGCACTGACAAGACATCTATTCAAAACCATTTTAATGAGTGTGATAGAGACAAGATCACTCGATGATTTTTTCATTTTTAAGGAGTCTGAAAAAATCTTAACTATGGACTCCGCTAGGAATTTTCTTC
This sequence comes from Picea sitchensis, assembly GCA_010110895.2. Taxonomy (NCBI): domain Eukaryota; kingdom Viridiplantae; phylum Streptophyta; class Pinopsida; order Pinales; family Pinaceae; genus Picea; species Picea sitchensis. The sequence continues at coordinate 22,086 of SNQJ01S0190858.1, read as the reverse complement.
TGGACCATTTTAACGAGTGTGAAAGAATAAAGTAACTCGACGATGTTTTCAATTTTAGGGAGTCTGAAAAGAGCTTAAATATGGACTCTGTGGGGGTTTATTTTTTGTAAATTTATTCCCTCAGGCCTGAAAATGGGTTAAAATTATCCCTGAGAATACTCTTCTAGATAACCAAGGTTTCTAGATTATACCTTTGTAAACTATCAGGACTAAAAAAGGGGTAAACTATCGTCGGACATACGTTCCTTCAAATTTCAGTTTAACGAGCGTGAAGGGAAACAAGATCGCTTGAAAACCTTTTCATTTTTAGAGGGTCTTAAAAGGGATTAAAAGAAGACCCATGGTGGATAGAACTCATGTATGAAACTGGTTCAGGTAGAGCCCGCAGTTAGGCTCAGACCAAGAGTCTCTTCGATAGTCAACTTGGAAATTCTCCCGAAAGGGAAGAAAATAGAAACCACGGTGTAAGTCCTCCCTCGGTATAGAAACCGTAGTCATGGCTTCAAGGATAGCCTCATCTAAAGGCAATTCAAAATCCAAGAAATCATGCAAACGAGGGTCAACAGTCCCAAAGGGTGAAGTAAATTGACCATACACCATATGACAATGGAGGTTCTAGCTAGAGCTGGCAGAGTCTATCAGTGAAGAATCACAAGCACGAGGGCTTGAGGATATACAAATAACAAGATCATACTTGGAAGGATACTCAAGCCTACTTGGACTAAGAGGGGGAAAGAAGGGCTCCCATGCCCCCATTGGATAAACCAATGGATCAATTGCTGAGACTAAGTCTCAGGAAGGCCAACATGATTTCACAGGTTCCTGCTCAGAAGCAATTGAACATCGAGGATAAGATGCCACATAATTAACCCGTGGTGGGCTAGAGTCTACATGAACACTAGGAACATATAAAGGGGTAGTTTGAAATAATGCTGAACTAGGATGGTGATTATCAGATGCCAGCTGGTTGATAATGACAATGCTTCCATTGTGAGGGAAATGCATCACCCAGAAGAGCGTAGAGACCACAACATTCATAGCATATACATAATCACGCCCGAGAAACATATTAAAATCTAACGATCCTTGCACCATTATAAAATCAACAAGTACACTCTTTCCACCTAAAGATATAGGTAACTGAGGAAGAACCCCCAAATATTCACTAGGATGTATGTCAAAAGCCAACAGCTCATGCGAAGAAGACACAAGCTCAAGATATCCCAAGACTTTCCAAACCGAGGAGGATAAAAGACTTGAGGAAGCTCCTTCATCCACAATACATCGATAAATGTTTGTTGAATTAACTTCAAACCTTATTTTAAAAGGTGCATAAGAAGGAATATGAGGCTCAACAATATCATTCCAATCAAAGGAAACCATCCCAAGGCTTGGAGTGGGTGTACTTGGAATGAGCAGAATACCCCCTTGTTCTGAAAGTACTGAACTAGAAATGCTAAAAACATGGTCGGTAGACACTTCACTCCCCAAGAGAGGAGTGGGATTAGCCAAAGACTGCGTCGGTGTGACCACTTTTTTAACCAATGGCTGAATAATCTGCGAGACTACATGGTCTAAAGGCACCTCACCCACCAAAAGAGGAGTGGGATCAACCGATGACTGCATCAACATGACCACTTTGTCAACAAATGACTAAATAGGTTGAGAGACTACAAGGTCTAAAGGCACCTCACCCCCCCAAAAGAGGAGTGGAATCAGCCGATGATTACATCAACGTGACCACTTTCTCAACCAATGGTTGAATAGACTGCAAGGAAACCTCAAAAGACTCAGAATCAGAAGATCTTGCAGACAGGGACCATAATCTTTGTACCTCTGGAATTCCATGACACAAATAAGTAAGGTGATCTCCCTTGCAAAGCTTACAAGGGAACTTAGGCTTATGTCCTATCCATCTACGTTTCTCAATATAATTATTGCCTTCAACATGACTAGCAGTGGTTGGTTTCAAATCTCCAACATGACTTGCAGAGGTTAGTGATGGGCCGATAACATGACTTGCAGAGGATACAGACCTATTACCAGTATGACAAGAAGTGACTAAACGTTTTCCCCCAGCATGGCTTGCAGAGGGTGGGTGTGTGCCCCCAACATAACTTGCAGAGGCTGGGTGCTGGTATTCAATGTGACTTGTAGAGGTTGTTGACCTATCTCCAACATGACTTGCAGAGGTTGGTGATTTCTTCTTCCTATTCTTGATCTTTCTATTTCGTTTAGACTTCCGGTTACTAGTAAACGTACTTTCACCAAAGGCGGGAAAAGGAGGAGGATAAGACTTTGCTAATGAAGAAACATCAACAAGGTGCCCATGAAATAAAGTGCTTAACTAAGAATCTTCAAGAGAATTTGGGACATTTTCAATGGTACCCAACCAAACCCGTAATCCCACATTCAACCCAGGAATTTACAATGTGGCCATCAAAGGGACACCAATGTTTCTAAAGAAGGGGAAAGCACAAGAATCCCCTTGAGAAGGGGTTCCTTAGTTGGTATGGTCGGGAAAATTATCCATGAATATCCTATGCATAGGTTCTCCCCTTGTGGGATTGTTCAAGTCCGTAAAAGTCTCATGCACTGACTCTGGCAAACCAGTGCTATCAAAACAATGCCTATAAAGAGGCGACTCCACATTTCTAAGAGGAAGACCAAAAAGTCCTCATGAATGGCGGAGTGGACGGTCTACCACCCTAGGTTATATACCCAAAGCCACAATTGACTAAGTCACTATGGAAACCTAGGGAGCACAGAGCACACACTAAAATTTCCTAAAGGAAAATCAGGCAAACGACTAACTAGTTGGAAGAACAGTTACAACAACCAACACTAGAGAAAATTACCGGTGCAAGTGAAACTCGAAAACGGAAGCACCCTCTGGGTATACTCTGCAAAGTGTGGCCTGATGTCTGTCCTAGTTACCATGGTATACCCCTGCAGTCACCTGTTTATGTTTCTATAAAGATAGGCAAATAGGTTGCCAGCGCGCAAAAAATCACCATGCGGGTACAGTCGACAGTCGGGTAGACCACAATGAGCAGGGTATCAAACCCCAAACCTGCCAAGGGTATCAAAATCAAGTGGTCTAGAAGACAACTGAGGACCTTGAATGTATTTGAGTTGAACGAAGATATGTGGAAAATGCAATCGATGGAATCCCAAGACAAGCCCTCTATATGGGTTCTCCACTACGATTGCTCCGGCTTTGGAGGGGTTATCTACGCTACCTTTCGGCACATGAACTCATGTTTAGCCTCTATGTTAGAGGGGGGTCTCAGATAACTTTCATGATACTGGACTTCTACACTCCTTAGCACAGACTCGTATGTTTTTTTTATAGCCTTGAAGAGTTTCCTCTCCAACCTAAATCAAGGCTTTAGCCTAATCTAGTTGAAGGACCCTACAAACATAAAGTCTAGTAATTTTTAATTAGCATTCTTTTTAAGGCTTTATTTATTCAAAAGGGGTACGGTAGTGCAACTGATGTTGTTAAGACGCTTTGTGAAAAATGATGAAACTTACATGAACACTGACAAAGAACGATTATATTTCTTTTTTTTTTGAAATGTTTTTAAAATTAGAAGAAAACAAAACGCTATGCTAATTTATTTTTCTTTTTCAAATAAAAATGAAAAGAAAATGCCAGGAAAGAAAGAGATCTAAGAAAATAAAARAAAWTTCTTATATTTTCTTCCAATCAAAGCATAAATAACAAAAKATTATAAAAGAAACTGATGAATGCAACTCATTTTTCTTAAAATTTCAAGCTAAAAATAAGTTAAAAAATCTAGGAAACACAAAACTATTTTAAATGAAAAAGAAAKTTATGTTGGAATACAACCTAGGCTAAAACTACTTATGACAGAGACCAGAAAGAAACAAGAAAAACCTGGGAAGTAAAAACTTGATAGGGAAGAGGATGATTGCCTCCTCAAAATTTTCTGGACTRACACGTGACTGTCACTTCAACAACCAGCGTGTGCACATGGGCTTCCCAAAGACAAGACATGTATGCAYGTGTGTAGGCCCACTATAGGCCACGTGTGTCTTTGTTTCTCCTCAAAAGAATGAATACAAGTGGCTAAGCTCAAGAAGGGAGTATTGGTATTGAGAAACAGAATCCCTTGAAGACACAAAAACTTACTTTGCCAGAAAAAGATGCAAGTAAAAATATGATCTGAGGTTTTTACCTGACTATGGACTGTTCAATTAGAGACCTAGAAGGACCCAAAATATCCCTAAGAAGGATCACTTCTATAGGGGAGAGGATGACTGCCTCTTCCTGAGAAGGTTTTCCTAGGTTGTCAAACACACATCTAGCACTTGATCGACAAGCGTATGCACGCGGGCTGTGTGAAGGTAGGGTGTGTGTACACACATGTAGGCCTTATCCAGGCTGCATGTACCTTTATGACTTCCTGAAAATAAAATGAAACCAAGCGAAGAAAGAAGGGATTACTGGTATGTAAGACCAAAATCCCTACTATCTCAGACTCTTGCAGAAACTCATAAAAAGGTGATGAAACCAATTTAAAACTACCAAAACGTATTCCCAGAAAACCTGAGAGATCCCCAATATGGTCACCAATTCTGTTGTGAGTGGTAAATCCCCCTACGGACTAACACTTAGGGTTTTATCATGCATGCATAAAATACCTAAAGATTCCTTCATTTTACCATCATCCCATACCTAATCCCCATTATTCTTAAGCAAATACACAGTTAAGAAGATCAAGTGAACATACATTATTTCCAGCATTTGATATCGATGCCTCTTTATTCTTGGTCTCTCTTTGACTGGAACTCTCCTCCCAAGGCTGACCTGCATTCACTAAAGACAAACAAAGAACTCCACATGCATTTGATCTAAAGATTAATGGGTTAGAGATTTAATCAACATGTACGCAATAAACAATGAAAAACTCATATGGTGGGACGGGAAAAGTATTTCTTTATTATTAACTGCACTAAAGAAACTTACAATGATGAATCTGACCACTGCTCCATGAATCTGGTCCTGGTATCTTCTTTTACTATGCACCAACTGCTAACACACATGCTTCTCTTCTTCGTTGAAATCACAAAATGGTTGCAGAATCTTGGGCAAAGGGGAATACGAGTTCGGGTAGAGCTTCTTTACTATGTCTTTCCTCCTTTCATATGGGACCCTTACCCCTTATTTTATAGGCTAGAAGGAGCTAGGTATTTGGTCGAATGATCGACCATGCATGGCCGAAAGGTTTAGTTAACTTGCCCAAAGTTGTGTGTTCCGCCAACAAATTTTCTTTTTTCGTGCTTCTGTAGGTCCATGCGGATTGTAGTGGGTTAGCTAGCGTGGACACTATAGATATACATGGGCTGTAGTGGGTCATCTAGCATGTACCTTTAAAAATGGAGTTTTTTAGAAGAGTTGTTCAGTAGTGGCTTGGAAAAGAAGGAATATGAGATGGACTGATGCTAGGTAAGCATGTCTGGTGCAAATTAGGGTTATAACACAAATGAGGTCAAAACAACTCACCAACTTAAGTACATTAATATTACATTACAATTGGGTTCGGCCGAGGGATATTACAATCCCCTCCCCTTATTTATGCATAATCTTCGGTGCATCATACACCCATATATAACAGAGTTTTCAAAAATCTTCAAAACGTTGTGGGTATTCTATCTACATTGCATCTTCATGCTCCCAAGTAGCATCCACAGGACCGTGCCAGGTCCATTGAACCTTTACAATCCCTATGGCTCGGTTCCAGAGCTATTTGACTTTTGGGTCCAAAATGTGCACTGGATGCACTTGACAAGTGCCTTCTTGCTCCACCTGAATCACATTCCAGTCAATAACATGATTAGCATCAGGTATATATTTCTTTAGCAATGATACATGGAAGACATTATGAATAGACATAGATGCAGGCAATGCATTCATATAAGCAACTGGACCAATCCTCTCTAGGATTTCAAAAGGCCCACAAAATCTGGCTGCCAACTTGTTGCAGCTTCCCAACTTCAGGGAACTCCTATTATCTTTCACTTTCAGGAAAACATGATCACCCACTTTGAATTCTCTATGGGTTTTTCTCTTATCGGCATAATTTTTTTGTTTGTCTTGGTCATCTTTTAAATTCTGCTTAATTTTTTTCATTTGGTCCTCCATTTCCCTGAGCAACTCTGGACCAACTACTRTCCTATCAGCTAGATTATCCCAATTCACTGGAGTATTTCACTTTGTTCTGTAAAGTGCTTCAAATGGGCTCATCTTCAATGATGTTTGATACCCATTGTTGTATGCGAATTCTATCAAGTGTAGGTATTTTTCCCATTTTGATGGTTTGTCCATCACATACATTCTCATCATATCTTCTATCGCCCTGTTCACCCTCTCTGTTTGTCCATCAGACTCAGGATGATAATATGTACTAAAGTTCATATTCGTTTCGAATCCTTTGAACAATCCTTTCTAGAAATTCGAGGTGAATTTCGGGTCTCTGTCAGACACAATGTTTTTAGGAATCCCGTGCAATCGTGCCACTTCCTTCATGAAAATATCAGCAACCTCTGATGCCTTTTGTGTAGTTTTCAGTGGAATAAAATGGGAAACTTTTGTAAGCTTGTCCACCACCACCATGATCAAATCTTGCATCTTGCCTGTTCTAGGAAATCCCGTAATAAAATCCATTGTAACTACTTCCCACTTCCATTCAGGAATGGTTAAAGGTTTCAGTGACCCTGCTAGGTGCCTATTCTCAGCTTTCACTTTCTGGCATTCAATACATGTAGCGATGTACTCGTCGATCTCTTTCTTCATACTTGGCCAAAAGTAATGGTTCTTGATCACTGCCACGATTTTCTTATATCCAAGGTGCCCTACATAATGAACATTATGAATTTCATGCAAAATCATATGTTTCAATTATTCGACATTTGGAACAAAAATTATGTTCTTGCGCAACAATATTCCATCTATTCCCAACTTATAATTATCCACCTTCTGAAGCATCTTACCCTACTGTAGCATTTCTACCAATTCTTTGTTCTTCAGATTTGCATTTTCAGCCTCCATAATTTTTCTTTTAATATCAGTTTGGTACATGCTAATGGTTGTAGCATCTAATTCATGCACCTTCCTGTTGAGTGCATCAACCACTTTATTCTCTTTCCCCTTGATATGCTTTATATCAAAGTCATATTCACTTAGAAATTATAACCATCTACTTTGTCTAGCATTTAGATTTGGCTGATCAAATAAATATTTCAGACCATTGTGGTCTGTTCTTAGCTCAAACCTCTTTCCCATGAGGTAGTGTCTCCATTTCCTCAGGGTATGCACTATGGCTGCCAACTCCAAATCATGAGTGGCATAGTTTCTTTCATGATCCTTCAAATTCCTTGATTCATAACATATGACAAACCCATTTTGACTGAGGAATCCACCAAGTCCTTCATTACATGCATCGATGCATACAATGAACTCTTCTTCTAGGTCTACGGTCCTTAATATTGGAGCACTTGTCAATAATTGTTTTGAGTGTTGGAAACTCTTCTCGCAATCCAGTGCCCACTAAAAATTCACTTCCTTTCTTTGTAAAGAAGTGATTGGGTGTGCAATCTTTGAGAATCCTTCAATAAATCTTTTGTAATATCCTATAAGACCCATGAATGATCTCACATCTATCACATTATTCTATGCTGACCATTCTCTAATGGCCTCTATCTTCTCAGGATCCACTGCTATCCCATCCTTTGAAATGTTATGCCCCAAATAATGAATCTGTTTCTAATAAAATGAGCACTTGCTAAATTTCGCATATAACTGATGCTCCTTTAATACTTGCAACACCATCCTCAAATGATGTTCATGCTCTTCCTTTGACTTGGAATATATAAAAATTTCATCCAAAAAGACAATGACAAACTTGTCTAAATACTCTCAGAAAACACCATTCACTAAGCACATGAAAACAACTGGTGCATTTGACAACCCAAATGGTACCATTGTGAACTCATAATGACCAAACCTTGTCCTGAAGGAGGTCTTGCTAGTATCTTCTTATTTAATTCTTACGCAATGGTATCCTGATCTGAGATCTATCTTTGAAAATATATTTGCATCCTTTAATTGATCAAAGAGGTCATCAATCCTTGGTAGAGGATACTTGTTCTTAACAGTCACTTTATTCAACTTTCTGAAGTCAATGCACAACCTTAGTGTTCCATATTTCTTTCTCACAAGAAAAGCTAGGGCACCGCAAGGTGACATGCTTGGGCGTATATACCCCTTCTTCATAAGTTCTTCAAGCTGCATTTGCAACTCCTTCAATTCTGGTGTACTCATTCTGTAAGGAGTCTTTGATACTGGCTCTACTCCAGGCATCAAATTTATAGAGAAATCAATGTCTCTCCTTGGAGGTAGTCCGAGTACCTCCTTGAACACATCTTCAAAATCTTCTAGGACTACATAATCTTCCAAATTTCGCACCTTATCTCTAGGTGTCTCTGCCAAATGAGCTACAATTATTTGACATCCTTTTCTGCAACACTTCTTCAGCTGCAATGCTAAAATTTCTCTAATGGTTACTGCCCTGGGGATTCCCTATACCTTCCTTAGTTTCCCTTCCTCATCCAGGAAAGTAAATACTTTGTTGTGACAGTCTAAGAGAGTGTGATGTTGGTCCAATCAATCCATCCCAATTAGACATTCATAGGAACCTAAAGGCAAGATGTTTAAATTTGCCTTGGTGTTCAGTACAATTATGTCTATGAGGCATGACTTAACAATCTCATTAATGTTTCTTCTGGCTCCTGTAGCCAGTTGTACCAACCAGGATTTACCATGCTTTCTTCTTGGAAATTGCAAACTTTCCACCATCTTAGGGTCTATATAACTATGACTATTTCCTTAATCAATTAAAATAGCAAGTTTTTGGTTGTTGATCATACCATCCACTTCAATCATGTGGGATTGATACTCTACTTTCTTGTTGTCCAGGGCTACATAAATAATTGGCACATATCTGCCCATGTCCTCCACTGTTTCATCTCGCTATACATTGTGAACAACCCTACCTTTTTCACCTCAGTGAGGACAATTTATGAACCTATGGTCCCCTTTACAACCCCAACATTGCATAGGCAGATGCCTTGGCCCTTGACTTCTTGTGTCAATTGTTCTGGGTTCTTTAGGCATTTGTATTCCTTGTGGATTATTTCTAAAGAATGGTGGCTTAGCTCCCTTCATCCTCTGATCCATATTGAATATCTTATTGTCTTCCCAAGCCTTTTGGAAAGATGGCCTTACTTTCTGTTGATCATATAGGCATTTGGCTCTCCTTATGGTCTCTTCTAATGTCTTGGGATCATCATACTATATTTTTTCACTGATGAACGATGGAAATCCACTTAAATACCTTTGAATTTTTATTGTATCATCCTTGATGAAAGAGACATACTTCAAGAGTTCCATAAACCTTCTTTCATATTCATCTATGGGCATACTTCCAAGCTTGAGTTCAAATAACTCTTTCATTTTATTGTCATAGTATCTCTTAGTCAAGTACTTCTTCTCAAAATACTTCTTGAATTCCCTCCAAGTAACACTTTTCTCTACAATGTGCTACACTTGCACAAGTTTATCCCACCACATGGAGGCCTTTCCTTTGAGTTGATAGATAGTGATTCTACCTTCTGCATGAGAAGAATAATTATGGAATTGAAAATACTTCATCATGCCTAGTAACCATCTTTGTGCATATTGATCCTTCTTGTGGTCACCATCAAATGTAGGAGGTTTGATTTTGTTCATTTCTCGTCTCAACTCATTCACCCCAAATATCGTATACCTTCTAACAGAGGATAGACTTGAGATGTTGCCTATTCTCTTGTTGGAATGCCTTTGGGAATGATGGTGATGCCTACTAGCACTTTTTACTTTTCTTTTCTCCTTTGAAGGTTTGTGACTCCCAGATTTACTTGAGATACTCTCCTAGACCAATTTATTTTTTATTATGTTCAAACCTTCCAATAACTTTATGTTAAAGTCATCATAATTCTCTTTGGATTTCATAAGCCTTTCATTATCAGCTTTATGGATTTGGAAATCCTTCTGCAAATTGTTAATGGTCTCAACCATATTCATATCTTCATTCCTTTCCTCTCCATGTATGTTGGAGTTCATTCCTTCCATGACCAAATGGACATCCACCCCTCTGCTCTCATATTGCTGACTGTAATTTCCTTGTGCCTCTTCCGATCCTATGGACTCTGCACTAGTCTGATCTGATCGAGTTGTTGTTAATTCTACAAAATGTGCAACCATCGAAACTTATCATGCTATCAATTCAACAATTCATGAGAGTATGCACCATTTTGGTCCAATATACACATAAGAAGTATMTCTCCCAATTTCTTGGTGTTATCACCATGAAAATTCTAGATAAGACCCAAGTCTCGAAAACACAGATGTACAGTGCCTTCAGAGATACACTTGTGCAAGAAGGTGGTTTTCTGAAACCACTTTCGGTAAGACGCGGTATCATGTGTCTCAACATGTCAAATACACCACTCGTGGAGTGGGTGATGACTTAGTTATATCACCCTGCTTCACTCGTTCAGTACTTCACAGCCATGTGACATCATCTGAACCCCGCCATGTAACGAACTCAAAATCTCATCATTCGAAATGTATTGGTCAAACATGGAAACCCAACGCTCTTGTAAGTAATCCATTTGCGCTTCATGAATGGAATTCTATAATTACTACTCCCCAAGTATGAAGATATATGTGTATCCATAACCGAAGTAATCTCCAAAATGCTCGACTTTCTGCTCGCTGTAAAAAAAAATCCGTATCCACAACCTGTGATACATGGACAAGGCTAAATCAAGTGAGACGGGTTATTCGAGCAACATGCTAGACTTTCCAACAAATAAGGAGGAAAGGGTCCTTGTGCACATTCTAGAAACAAATTTCCACACAGAGCCGACTATATAATCATGGTTGGAAGTCAGGTTGAATCCCACTATGAAGGATTTAGTCATCAACAAGCCAACCGCTAAGAAGAAAAGGAGTAAACGACAGAAGAAGGAGGAATCTACGACTGAAGTGGACGAAAGTGTTGGAGAGAATCAACCATTCTGGTTAGATTCTTCGTTAAAGGTGGAGTTCGCTAAGTTGAAGTAAGTATTCAACTAAAATAAGCATGTCTTAGGGAATTTTGAACAGCCAGTAGCGGAGGTAAAGAGTATCAGTGATGATAGGCATGTTCTTTAAACGACCCTTTTTCACAACATGCTAACTGTTTTCATCCCCTTTTTGTAATTTTGTTATTAATACGATTATATAAATACAGAAATGGATTTTAGACTGTTTTGATAAAATTTCTATCTTGTGATGTTATGAATCTTGTTTTCTTTTATAATAAGCTTTTCTTGTAATCTTATATTTTATTTTCATTTGTCTAAATCGGAGGAAATTAAAAATCATAATTCTTTTTAATTAATGCTTCGATGTGGTTGTGTGTTTCTTTTTATTTTATTATTATGAAAATTAAACTCAGACTCATCGCCTTCCAAGCGACTTTGCACGCACTAAACTTTGACTTGTTCATTTATATTTATCTTGCATAGCAATATTACAAGGTAAAACGTTTTTCCGCGCACCTATATCTACTGTGCATTTCTTCTACGTCGCACCGACAACTTACGCGCACTACTCTTGCGTTGTGCGCCAATATCCACTGCGCATAGTTTTGGTACCGTGTACCAATATTCCACATGCATTTCATCCTATGCATGCACCATGTCAAGTTCAACATATTCCATCGCCCCCACTTATCTGCGCACACTACTGAATATACTGTCCTAAAACAACTTATACTCATACGTATGCAAGTACCAATAAAACTCCTCTATGTTAAGCAATACTTGTGCACCCCATGTGCACATTACTATGTGTTTTCTTACCACGCAAGGCTAAATTCAACGTGTGCATCTGCACATAATAATCTTCCATGCGATGCCACAATTTACCGCGCATATTGGCACTCCAATGTTTTCCTGCGCGGTGCCATAATTTACCGCATGCACCAACACGCCAACGTTTTCCATGGACACTCTGTGACTCCAATTTTGGTCACTTCAATTGAACCCATCTGACCCATCCAAGATCAGTATACAACTGAAGCTTTGATACCAACTTGTAACGTTCCCCCAGCCACCTGCAGGTTGGGTTACACCACTTGAGAGAAACCACTCATGCTTTGACGCCAGTCGGTAACATTCCCAAACTTAACAGGCTGGACGATGATACTCTAGGGAACACTTTTGTTCCCTTACTGCGGAACATACAGTAACATACCCAATAGTCAACTAAGTTATGCCACATAAATTTACTCTTTAAACTGCATGCAACTAAAACATATACATACATCACTCTTGCAGAAGCTTTACATATAAACATATACAAACAATTACTTTCTGTAACATATGACTTTTATACTGAAATAATAATAACTACAGATATCTAGCATTTATAGGGAATTACCCATAAACATACAGGAAGTTATAATCACATATATGATAAACAGTAACATAGGCATGTAAATAAAAAAGAAGCATATCATTTTATCATACAATTGGTACTTATCTCAGAAAGATTGTCACCAACTACGTACAGACCGTCCATGAACCTCCCAGCCATAGACTACATTGTTCATCACTCTCAACAGTGAGTCACCCCCGAGTTGGGACTGAACTCCACCCAAGGTAAAGGGTTCCTATCCAGGCTAAGGCTCATGGACAACAGGAAAGACTCCATCTCAGGTGCTCACTCAACTAATAGGCTACAACCTCTCATTCCCCACATGCCTATCCCACCCAAGGAAGTGTGTCCCTTCTCTTCTCAACAACCCCTTGGCTTCCCTACTTCCCTTCCAGGGCTTCAGCAATAGGCCGGATCAAAGTCTCAGAGCACTGTAGCTGCAGTTTAACACCTTCAGTCTTAGAGGTCCTTCAAACTTTCCCCACTTAGCGGAAATCATTACTTTCCACCTTGGGGGCAGTCGACCCCACGGATACTCAACTCATCACATTTGATCTCGACAGCAGCGAACCTCGACTTCCCGCTCTAATCGCTTTTCAAATCCCAGTAAAAATTTAGAACATTACAGTTCATCGATGCATCATCGATGAAGGTGCATCCACAAGTATTATGTCCAAATCTGTATGGAAGAAACTTGGCTCCCCCGAACTCATACCATCTGCCATTACCTTAAGAGCTTCTGACGAAAGACCATAGTCTCCTAAAGGGATCTTCCAAAATGTCCCTGTAGAACTCGGGGGCAAGACCATTCTAATCAACATTGAATTTATCGATGCCCCACTTGATTATAATATCCCGTTCGATCGTAGCTACATGTATGCTATGAAGGCATTTGCCTCTTCCATCTTTCGAACGATGACGTTCCCCCATAATGGGAAGATCATTACCATTGACCAAGTCTTACATTACAAGCCTAACCCTTCTGCCAACATCGATAACATTCTCCCTCTCATCCACACGAGTCATGATGCATACCCACTGATCGAAACGGGTCCCATAATTTTCAAAGACCCATCATTGTTAGGAACTTACCATGGTGCACCACCACTCCTTCATCCTTCCAATCAAGTATGCATCGTATCATCCAACATAACTGACATAGAGGATACCCTTCCTCCTAGGGAGGCTTCTATCATATCTGACGTCCCACTAGTCATGGAGCTCCCCCCTCATGAGCCTCCTGCGAACTCGTCAACTCCACCAGTCCATGATTTCACCTCTCCCCAAGGCCATATCCCAGTTTGGGAGACAGTTCCCCAAGCCATTACTCAAATCCCCTTCTTCTAACCTCCACCTGACGTACATGCTTTGGAAGTAGCCGCAATTCTTACCCTCCCTAATATGGTGTTAGCAATTCCAGTTTGGTATTTACATCCACCAGAGATGGTCCCTCAACCATCACTTCCCTTCCAAACGGAAGGAATCCTAATGACGATTCCCATACTCACTCCCACCATACCCACTACACCCCCACTCACTACCCTCCCTACCACAACTAGGGGCAGGCGAAAGAAGAAGGAGCCCACAACTCCACTACCCCCATGCGTCCAACCTCCTTGCGTGCTATGTGAGAAAGATGGACACCAAACCAACAATTGCCCATCTCTACCCAAGTTACGGAACTTGATTCCACTCAATCAAACACCATCAACCCTCGCCACTGTAGCAAGTATTTCCACTACTGCCCCTCACTCAAGTAGTAAAGGGCTGCGAACCAAATTCGCTTGCGCTATATGTTTAGAATATGGCCATTATACACACCATTGCCCAGCACTACCACGCTTCTAGCACACATTAGCCACAGTATGCCAAAGCTTCCAGAATGAAGTCAATCCAGCTACATCATCCCTACCAAAAATCACTGACATCCATTATGTCACAACTTCAATCAAGGAACTTATGAGATGCCCTTGCTCTCTATGTGAATCCTTAGATCATTTTACATACCAATTTCCTATGATCATTGAATACATGCAACGCCAATTGACCTTGATTCAAACCTTGGCGCCCCCTACAGAATCGATGGTTGACCTTACCTCATCACTTGAGATTCTTCATATCATTTCTCCTGAACCCAAGGCACTCCCAACGCCTCCATGGTTCTTGGATGACTTATCCGAGGATTCACCCCCAAATCCCCCCAATTCTCCCATTCATTTCCCTAAAGAAATTTTACATCCAACTACCAATGGTACTCCTCAGTACTTCAATATTTGGTTTATGTCAAGCGAACCATTGCAATATCATTGTGTTGTTCCCCCTGCTTCTTCATCACCAGGGGACAACCACCTAGCGACAGTCACCGATATCACTCTTTTAGATCCTTTGTATTCCCACCAATTCCACTGTGACAAGGACATACTCGAAGAGTTAAACACCCCCGACTACCCATGAGATACACTACACCATAGAGCACTCTTCTTTCCATAGGAAGCCTCCATGCCTCCTAACCAACACCCCATATATGCGGTCAAAACCAAGAATTTTATCCCATTAGGGCATATCGACTGGTTCAACAACGCCATTCCTACCCCTGATGCTTTTGAAGAAGGCAACATGGCCAACATTTCCTCGACCATCAAAATCGATATTTCCATAAAAAATGGAGTCGTCGAGGAAATCACCATTGGTGCCGCTTGCACTCCTCAAGAAATCACTGCCTATAAAGCCCTCTTCCAAGAATATCGAGATATTTTTTCCTGGTCATACACAAAAATGCCTGGCCTTGATCCCTCTATCGTCGAACATCGCATCAACACCTAGCCTGAAATTACACCAGTTGATCAAAAACAATGACCGCTACATCCATCCAAAGAAGCAGCCATCAAATCCAAGATTGACAAATTATGCACAGCTGGGTTCATCTACCCCATCACCTGTACATTATGGGTTTCCAACCCTATACCTGTTAACAAAAAACAAGGCACTATTCGCGTCTGCATGGACTTTCGTGACATCAATCACGCATGTCCCAAAGACAAATTTCCAATGCCTTTCATCGATCAAATCATTGACAACTGTGTAGACCAAGAGGCTCTATCCTTCATGGACGGTTTCTTTGGTTATAATCAAATCTAAATTTACCCACCCGATCAATACAAAACCGTAGTCACTACCCCTTAGGGTAATTTTTCATATCGTGTCATGCCTTTTGTCTTAAGGAATGCTGGCGCAACTTTCCAATGGGCTATGACATACATTTTTCACGATCTGGCTCACATCATCCTTGCATACTTGGACGACCTCACAGCTAGATCCAAGAAATGCACCAAACATCTTGATGATTTACAGATCATCTTTCAATGGTGTCATTGGTACAACATCTGCTTGAACCCCCTCAAGTGCGTGTTCTACGTCACTACGGGGTGCCTCCTCGAATTCATCATTTCCCAAAGCGGTATTACCATGGACCTCCTCAAAGTCCAAGCCATCACAAAAATTCCACCCCCCCGGAATTTACGTCAACTCTAGAGCCTACAAGGGAAATCTAACTTTCTACGACGATTTGCCCCAGACTATGCCACTTGAGCACATGGTTTCCTTCGCTTACTACACCATGTCATACCATTTCACTGGGATGAACATCCCCAAAAAGAATTTGGTGATCTTAAAACGGTGTTGTCTAACGCCCCTTTAATTAGTTCACCCAACTATAATCACGACTATATCCTCTACATATCAACATCAACTGTCTCAGTTGTAGGAGTTCTCATTCATATCGGCGATGACGATCATGAACATGTCATTTACTATGTTAGTAAAAACCTCTCAGGGCCACCCTTGAAGTATAAACACGAAGAGAAATTAGCCCTTGCAGTCATCCTCACAATCCAGAAACTGTGTCATTACATTCTGCTTCGCATGACTAAGGTCATCGTAGATTCCAACCCTATGCAATACTTTCTCAGCCGTCAGAAAATTAATGGCAAATTTTCCCAATGGATCGTTATCCTTCAGGAGTACGATCTTGAATTTTCAACACCCAAGAGCAAGAAAGCTCTCGTCCTCGCTGAAATTGTCACAGGCTTCCCCTCCAATACTACCAGTGCCCCCGTCAATATAGACTTCCCTGATGAACATCTCTTTTATATTACTTCAGATGATCCATGGTACAACGACCTCCTCGTCTACCTCCGAACCCAAAAGTTTGGTAACCACCTCTCACGAGATGATCATCGTCATATTCACCACCAGGCCCCCGCTATTTCCTCATCAGAGATATCTTATATCGACAAGGGTTCAACACCATACTTCGTCGATGCTTGACTATTGATGAGGTCGATCGAGTCTTGAACGACTGTCATAGTGACACATGTGGGGGCCATCTTTCGAGAATGTCCGCTGCTCAGAAAATCATCTGAGCAGGTTATTTTTGGCCTACATTGTTTCACGATTGCATCCATGCCATGAAGAGATGCGAGAAATGACAGCTTTACACCAACAAAGCATGAGCACAGCCTGCTCTTCTCCACCCAGTCATTACTGTCGGCCCCTTTTGTAAATGGGGCATCAACTTCATGACTTGTAATCCCCCATCCAGCAATGGACACAAATACATTATTGTTGCAGTTGATTACTTCACAAAATGGGCTGAAGCTATGCCCACCTTCAACAACATCGCTGACACTGCAACACATTTATTTATTTATCATGTCATATCCCTCTTTGGAGTACCACTCCAACTAGTTTCCGATCACGGGAAACACTTCGTGAATGAGATTTTCATTGAAATCGCATCTCGGTTAGGATTTTCCCACGAGTTTGCCTCGCCATATTACCCTCAGTCTAACGGACAGGTCGAAGCAGTTAACAAGGTCCTCAAGACCATGTTACAGCACACAGTTAATAAACATAAGACCAATTGGCATCATATGTTATTTTCTGTGCTATGGGCTTACCGTACAACCATGAAAATGACCACTAGTTTCACACCATTTCATCTAGTCCATGGGGTTGAGGCCACTCTTCCCATCAAGCGCAAAATTCGCACCTTATGCACCGCAATTGAGCTATTATCCGACATTTCTCCAATGGAGTAGCACTTGCTGAACTTAGAGTCCCTGGATGAAGATCGTCGATCTTCATTACAGAACAATGAGGCAGCCAAAAAATGGTCAAAAGCCACCTTTGATCGCCATGTCAAACTTCGCTCATTTCATGAAGGCAACCTCATCCTTGCTTACGATATCTCTCAAGATACCTTTGGTCATGGCAAATTCGAGTCACTATGGCGTGGCCCCTACATTATCCAACATTGCCTCACCAAAGGCGCATACATCTTAGCCTCTCCCGAAGGCCTCTCTCTGAAAGAACCCATCAATGGGTTATACTTAAAGATATTTTATGCCTAAGCATAGCCATTCTACTTTAGTTTATTTCTTTTATAGTGTTTTTAATCTTTTTTCCATCCCTCAAGTATAAACTATCATTAGTGCTAATTGACAGATGCTTCTTCCACCAGCCTACCACATCGGTTATGTCGATGACACGAGCCGTTGGACACAAAATCTCTCTTCGGCAGCTTGGGTCCTCTATACTTCCTCACATGAACTGCTCCACTCCAACGACATATGTTTGATTTCAGCAACCAACAACCAAGTTGAATACACTGTCGTCATTGGCCTCCTCGTCGATGCCCATCATCATTGTATTCACCACCTTAGCGTCTTTCTTGACTCTCAACTAGTCGTCCTCCAACTCAATAATGT